>VWZS01003093.1:238-67743 GCA_013397075.1 Rhabdornis inornatus | reverse complement strand
AGGGTAGGCGGGGCTGACTGCCGGGAGGGTCCGAAAAGTGACCACATCTGCAATGGGAGGAGCCGACCCCAGATGATTTCATGGGAATTTGGGGTGGAGCCTGATGACATGAGTAGGTGGTTCCAGGGACAGGGGCAGGACAAGGGGTGGAGTCAGGGGACAGGAAGGGGTTGGGAGGAGGACGAAGGGGTGGAGCTGAGGGAGAAGGAAGGGGCAGATCCAGGAGAAAGGGATTGTGAGAAGAAGAAGCACAAGCAGCTGNAGGGTAGGCGGGGCTGACTGCCGGGAGGGTCCGAAAAGTGACCACATCTGCAATGGGAGGAGCCGACCCCAGATGATTTCATGGGAATTTGGGGTGGAGCCTGATGACATGAGTAGGTGGTTCCAGGGACAGGGGCAGGACAAGGGGTGGAGTCAGGGGACAGGAAGGGGTTGGGAGGAGGACGAAGGGGTGGAGCTGAGGGAGAAGGAAGGGGCAGATCCAGGAGAAAGGGATTGTGAGAAGAAGAAGCACAAGCAGCTGGCCACGCCATGTGGCCGATGCCATCTTGTGCTTCAGGGGCAGGGAGGCCATTTTGAGGAGCAGGGTCCGGGACAGAGGATGGACAAAATCTAACAGATTTACGGGTTGGTTCTGGGGTGGATTTCGGGGTGGGAATTGGGGAAGGTTTCGGGGTAGGTTTTCGGGTTTTAAGGGCAGACTTGGTAGTGGATTTAGGGGTACAAACTGGGGTTCCAGCCGGGGGATTAACTGGGGAAAGAGGTACTTGGACAGAGGGGTTTAGGGAAGGATCCCTGGCAGCAGGCGGCTTGCTACCAGGGCAAGGGTACTGTGGAGACTGAGGGAGGCCAGGTAGACAGTGGCTACTTTCCACGGCCAAGCTAGCCTGCGGTCTTTGCCGGGCTGCCCCTTGCAGATCTCCCGGTGTAGGGGAGTGGGACAGGGAAGAGGGTAAGGAGAAGCAGGAGAAACTCGGAGGAGGTTCACTGTAGTTTACCCTCCACTCCCTCTTTTTCTTTTAGAACGGACCGAATTAGTAGAAATAAAACAAGAAATTTTTCCACCAAAGTGTCACCTTGCGCTGCTAAACTCGACAATTTTTGGCCCACCGTGTCCCAAAAGGGGACGGACACCAGCTGCTGAGGTGACACACCGAGGAAGGGGAAGGTAATCCAGCGAACGAACCTTTTCAAATTCCCGTTTGAAAACTTTTCCCCCCCTCCCACCAGGGTATCCACAACTTGGATATAAATCCCCATCTGCTGTGTCGATAACTTCGCACCCATTTCTTTTAAACTGTTAACTTAGTTCAACACAGCAGTAATCCACCCACGCCCGCAGCAAAGGGCAACTTAAAAAACAAAAAATAAGGGCCCGGGGACCAGTCAAAAAGGGCTAGGGAGCTTCCGCAGCCAACTCTGTGGCCTTTAGGTTCATGGCCCCACCTTAGGGCAATGCTCCCTGCCCACCTGTAAGCCCCCTTTTCTCCCCTGGGGGATACTTACCGCGCCGTCGGTCAACCTGGGCTGTGAGCTGCAAACGGGATCCTCTCCCCTGAGGACAGTTCTCCGGGTGCTGAGGGTTGTTGTCCTCACCCCCAGGAGCGCTGCCAAATCAGCCTGCTCCAACCGGGGTAGTCAGCGGCCAATGCCTTCAGATCCGCAGATCCTTCGAAGGTCTTCGAGAGGCCACTCCGGTCCAGTAGAGTGGCCCCACGTTGGGTGCCAAACTGATGCAGCTCCCCATGGCCACTCACACACTGCCCCACCCGGCTAGCTCCCTGGGTGAGACCATGACAAGAGTGGGCTGTCCCCCAAATCCTGGGAATCGGGAGTCCAGCTAGAGCTAATGCTCTCCCGAATAAGCAGTGGCATGTCTGGAGAGAGGCGAAGGATCAGAAGGAGTCCTTTTGCAGGGAGACCTTTTGCAGGTCCAGGGAAAGGTTTATTAGGGAGCAGGAACAGGAGGGAACAGCAGGTAGGGAGGGACACCACAAAAGGCACTGAAAACAGGGTGGTAGCAACTTAAATAGGGGTCCTTCCCTATGGGAGGGTACATTCACTTGACCAATCGACTGTATTCTTCATTCCCTGTCTCCCTGCGCTGCTGTAGGGCAGGAGGTAGAGCTGGGAAGGTGGAGGGGTGGGGGAAAGCTGTTTTTAAGGTCTTATTTAACTTTTCGTTATCCTGCTCTGATTTTGTTGGTAATAAATTCAATTAATATCTCTAATTTGAGTTGGTACTTGGGGAGTGATTTCTCCTGGACCTTATCTTAACCCATGAATCCTACTTTCTCCCCTGTCTAATTGTGGAGGGGACTGATAGCTTTGATAGCTTTGGTGGATGTCTGGAATCTAGCCAGGGTCAATCCCCTAGAGTTCTGTGCAGGATTTGGCCAGTGAGAGGTGAGGTGCAAGTCACTTGGCTGGGATACTTTCTCTCTGAGTACACCGCAGGACATACGCTCTTTTTCATACCACAGGAGTTGTGCTGAACACATGAATATCAAATCAGAGAAAAACTCAAGTGAAGTGCTCTGCAGATGGACAAGTTCTATGAGTGTAAGATCATTTCATGCAGAAAAAAGTGAACCTTTCCAATCTGGTATTGTCCTTTTGACTATGGAGATCTCTGTTTCATAAAAAGTGTCACAGCCTGTGATTAATAATCAGTGAGAGAAGCAAGGCAGACCAGACATTCAAAGATATTGACACTACTCTGTGAACTGTTGTGCTAGTTTTAGGTGGGGTAGAGTTAGTTTTCTTCACAGCAACTGGTACAGAGATGTGTTTTGGATTTTTGCTGGAAACAATATTGATAACACAGGGATGCTTTAGTTACCACTGAGCAATTCTCACACAGTGTCAGGGTATCTCTTGTATTCCTCACTGAGCCCCAACAGTGAGGAGGCTGTGGGTGCACAAGGAGTTGTGAGGGGACACAGCCAGGACAGCTGCCCCTGGCTGACTACAGGGATATTCCATCCCATATGGCATCAAGCTCAGCATGTAAAGCTGGGGGAAGAAAGAGGAAGGGGGAGGATGCTTGTGGTTGATGGCATTTGCCTTCCCAAGCCACTGTTACCCATGATGGAGCTCTGCTTTCCTGTGGGTGACTGAACACCTGGCTGCCCATGGGAAGTGGTGAATGAATTCCTTGTTTTTCTTTGCTTGCATGTGTGGCTTTTGCTGTACCTATTAAACCATCTGTATCAAAACCCACTTTTAGTCCACCATGGGGGGAGTGAGTGACTGACGGCATGGGGCTTAGCTGTCAGCTGGGGTTAAATCATGACAGCTGTCCATAACACTATCTGTCAAAAGTGGTGTAAGAGACAATAACTCCAGTCATGTTATTACATTTGGGATTTTTATTACAGGAAAACCAAAGCTGTGAAGGAAACTAAGTATTGGAGACCTGGCTACATCTTGCTGAATCAGAAGAGAGTTTGAAGTAATAAGTCCACTGGATGAGAGCAGCATGCATATAAGCATATGGGGTTAAGCTCCAGCATTCTCTCCTTGGTGAGAATGTCCATGCATTTAGCAGGAGCAAAGATTATGAACATATGCCCCATTTGCAACTTAAACAAGCAGTAATGTTCAGTCACCAGTGGGATTATTGTAATGTCCCCTCCTTTATGTTTACATCGGAAAAGAAACCCAGACACAGAGCCTTCACTACTGCTATTGGATTTGTTTTCTGTAAAATACTATGTTCACCCTCAGCTCAGGGAGTATACCAACAGGTAGAGTCAGAAAGTGCTCTGGATTACCCCATTTTATAAACAGTAATTAGATAGTTATGGCACTCTTGCTGGACCTTTGCTTAGCTAATACTGGCTCGACAGCAAATGGAAAAAAAGGCTGTAATCCAGTCTCTCCATGTGCATGTATTGACCAGTTTTGTTTCAGTTCAGGACATTGAGTCCCTCTGTCTGTCTGTGTCTCTCTGCCCCTAAGCTGAACAGGAGCAAAAGGCTTTTCTAGTGAGCCTTGGCCACAAGAACCAAGCCATGAGTGCTGCTACTGTCTGCAAGGGCAGGCACAGCAAATTCATCTGTCTGTGGATCTTTAAAATAACAAAGGCTCTGGCTCTGCACCGGCCAATGCAAGCACCCAGTGAGGCTGGGACAGACCTTGTCTGGGTGACATCATTGTGCCACCACTGTATTTTAATCAGTGGGAAGGGTATAAATGAGGAGAAGAGAAAGGGGGTTTCCTCTCTGATGAAGTGATCTCAGTTGCCCTACCAGGGAGGAAGGGAGGAGATGAACATGAAAATAAAGAATAAAGTAATGAGGCAGAGACCAAGGGACTTGTTCTGGAGCCATGGCCTTGCCTATGTATCCCTCTCATTGCCACATGGCAGGAGAGGGACAGGAAAGGCTGGAAACAAATGAAATTTTACTACTCCCATCCTATAGACTTAATTAATTTTAAAAACCTAGTGCAGTTTTCAACCTGTTCAGATGTCTGGTAACTCCACATGAAAACTAGAACCCAAAATTACTTGTCTATAAATGGTCCATGCATAGTCATGTACATTAGAATGCCCGAAATTAAAACCTAAGAGCAAGCTAAGCCAGGAGCTACCTTATGCCAGTGAGCACACAACCACTAGGAATGAGACGAAAAACAAACTTAAGGATAATGTGTGTCTTAGATCTTATGCTTTACTACAGGCTGCAAAAAATTGCTTTTACACACATGATGTGTACAGCCAGGACTCTCTCGGGAAGGTATATGTCTCTGGAGAGCTGGGCAGAGTTCATTTGTTTCTTCTAAAGTGTAGTTAGAGCTTGTGCTGCCTCCTCCAAAAGTAGTGAGAGCATTCAAGAGAAAACAGACTCAATTCTTTCCTCATCTCAAAATATTTTAATATTTTTATTAATAAAAATTTTCCTGCTTTTCCAAAGATGGGGATCCCAGGAGGTGGCCTGTTCCTCATAGGCTTTTGTGGGAAGTAGAAGAGGACTCTTCTCACCCCTTTGGGAAAATGAGGCTACTGTGCACAAAATATGAAAGGCTGAGTGACAGAGGCAGAGCATGAGTCCCTGGTCTAGTGGTTAGGCTTAGAGCTGTGAAACACAGTTTGGGTGCCAGTTTCCATGGTCATTCCTATATTTTAACTATATCACCTAAAATACAGATGCTGTCCAGGGAGCACAAACCAGAACTCAGAACTTGTACCAAGCTAAGCCACTTACACATTTAAACTATTAAACTGATGTGCTCCATACACACTGAATCTTGTCAGTGGATTGTACATTTACCCAAGTTGGTTTAGTCTGGTGGCAGGACATTTCTCTCAAAGGGAGGACATATAACTCTGAATCATTGCATAAACAAGACGGAACTAAACTTGTTTGACTATGCCAAGGTGGGTAAATTTAGATACACAAAATGAGCAGCTCGGGAGGAAAATTTAAGCTGAAAAGGTTCAACTGCCTGTTAAATTCAGGTGTCTTCAGGAATAGGCAGATATTTTCAGTATCATGTTTTAGATTTCTAGATCCCAAATAAAGTGCTTTAGTCATCTTTTTAACCTGGCCCAAAGCCATGTTTAGCACTGCATATAGCATTTACACTAAAAGTCACTTCTTTCTCACCTTACTTTTGGGTGCAAAGTTCACTGAGTTCATGAATATAAGCCAGTGATCCTGAAAGTTTGGCAAACACAAGAAAAGGTGGTTCAGAGAGCTGGGAATCTGGCAGACCTACAGCACTCAGATTCTATAGTTCATACATTCTCAAAGCAAGAGGGATTAGATTCATCCTCCCAAGCACCAGCCTGACTAGAACTCAGTGCAGCAGGCTGGGAGAGAGCAGAGAGTCTGATCTGGTACCATTCTGCCTATAAATACTGTGACATTGGAGATCCCCCTGCTAGCACTGCTTAAAGCACCATGTGCGCAGGGAGCTGCACTTCAACAAGCCTGCAAGTTGTTTGTGCGCACAGCATGTAATATCCTGGCACTGCAGCTGATTGTTTACAGGTGGTAAAAGAGACCCAAACATCCATGCTGAAAGCACCTTTGCACAATATTAGCCACTGCAGCACACATTGGAGACAGGTGACAAAAACACATCTGCAATCCTTACTAACATATCTGTGCATTTACGAGGAAGTTGCAAGGGAGAATGACAGAAACAGCAGTGGGAAGGGATCTCTAGAGATTATTCAGTCATGCCTCCCACCTGAAGCTTGAAACTGTGGGGTTCTTTTCAGTGCCTCACTGTCTTCTCAGGCCCCTTGCGTGCTGACAGATTCAAAGATGTGGAGTGCGTTTTGGGCTCTAAAGTACAAAAGTCAAATAAAAGCTTAAATGAAAAAAAAAGAAAAAAAGAAAGAGAAGAAAAGAGAAGTCAGGAAAGAGCCTCTAGTTTTAAAACACATGTCAACGTCCATGGTTAGTCTTGTTGCAACTGGAATGTGTGGAGCTTTTTTGCCATTAACCTCAAGAGGAATGGCTTCTTTTAAAGACAGTAAAAACACCATGTTGTGCAGGTGCCTCTATGTGTGGGTGGATTTCTCACAAGGACGTCAGGGACTGTAGCCACAGCATTGGCGCTCCCCAGTGCTCTGCACCGCCTGTGGCGTGTGAGGGGGAAGCAGCTGCAGCCCTGCATAACCCTTTCTTTCCCTAGGTCCTCCTCTCCATCACCACCCCATTTGCCTCTGGACCTCTGTACCTGAAATTCCAGACTTAAGATTGTTAAACAAAATGCTAACTGAATAGAGCAGAAACTAGTAAATGAGCAATAAAGGAATTTTAACACCAGAAGGCAATTAGAAAAGGAATTGAAATGGGAATAATTAGATAGTATAATTCTAAGTGAACAGTGAATCTTAGTTAATACTATTAAGTATTTACTGTAAATAGAACAAGTGGCTTGTCAAGGTATTCCTAGTTTTTCTGTGGTTCGATAGATCAAGTTTAGTTACTGTTAGAACCACAACATTATGCTTTGTTTCCAACTGATGAAGGAGTAAGATTGATTTGAAACATATGGTGAAAAATACTGCAGTTCTTTGTTTGCATCTGTTATACTTTTAGTCGTTAGTAATTGGTTCACGAGTTGCTTTTCTATTTTTTTGGTTGTATTTTTTAATATATTAAGTGAAAACAGAGACTTTTTAGCAGATGTACAAATGAGAGGATAAACATCTCAGAAAGCTTTGAAGCTGTGTAATGCTTTTTCTCCAGTTTGTTTTATATTTCTAGGGCTACACACTGGGTTTTCTGCTGGTGAACATGGGTGAAAAGCTTTCTATTGGGTCACTTGGACCCAGTGAGTAGGGTCCATATCTGGAATCCTGTAATAGCATTTTTTGAAGACATAAGATTACACCCAAAGTAGTAGCACCTTCCTCTGTGGCATGCGTCTGTTTTTAAAAGGGTTAACTTGTATTGTACCAGAAAGGTTCTGAAGGAAGTTCCAGAGTGATTATTTAGCTAAAGCCAAGGCACTGTCGGGACTAGCTCTTTAAAAATGCCTTCAAACTGTGAACAGCCCGGTACTTAAAGTTAATTCTTAAGGATGCAACCCAGTGAATTCACACCATTTTCACATCTTTACTCTTTTCTTAGATCATGAAAAATAGCTAGTCATAACCCCATGATCTGTGAATGCATACCAGAGCAAGCCTAAAAGCCAGTGGAAATTACAACGTGTGTGCTTCAGTACAATCAATTTTGTTTGTTGTTTTAGTGGCATGATTCCTGTTTACAGCAATCAAACCATCATATTACACAAAGTAAATCAATAAAGTGATAATGTAGCTGTTTACTGTACTTACAGTCTTGCCTGTGACTATGTCTAGGACACACCATATCACACAATGCAAAGTTCTTAATTTTTATTTCCCTTTGGATGAAGGTTGACATAACTCACAGGTACTAGCAAATCCCACCATGCTACAAAATGTAACATTTATTAGAGATACATATGGTACATATTTATAGTGAGCAAAATAAGGACTTGTTTCAATTACGCATGTGGATTAGCTCTTTGAAGAAAAAAAATAGTAGGTGTTACCTCATGCCCATATAAATCCAGGGGTAAAACATGCCTAAAACAAAAATCCCTTTACGTGCCGTTACTTGTACATGAACATTAACATGTTTCAGGCACAACTCTGAACAAGATACACAGACATATGTTGCTATGAATCTTGGAGAACATGCTGTGCTTACATTTTTCAAGCTATCCAACAATTTCTGCAATAGATTTATGCTGTGCCAGAAAAGGACAGTATTTGGATATCCTGTGGGCATGAGCAATGTATATTCAATGCACCTCAAATGCATATAGGTAGACAAGCAAGTTACTATTGGCTAAATTAGGAAGCAAACTTTCAGCACTTCAGCTGTCTGAGGCATCATCCCATGAACACATTATCACCAACTGTACCTTTCACTGTGCCCAGTGCATCCTGTCTGCCTTTGATTGAGATGTAAACAACATCATCTCAGGGAGGAGACGCTGCAGAATCACAGGCCACTCTAACTTCTGCCACAGAAGAAAAATCTGCAGCAACCCACTCATCAGAGAAAAATCATGAACAGTAAAACTGGGTCGGTTAACTGTCACTGTTAATTGTTCATCCATGTCTGTTACAAAGGATGGAAATTGCAGACTTTGATGCCACATTCCTTTTCTGGGAGACACAGGAGAACTAGAGAGAAGCAGGAGCAGGAGAACCTGCTGAAGAATGACCTTCAGGCAGAATACCACTTCTTAATTCAACACAGGATTAATCTAGCAGACAGCTACATTGCTACAGACTTGGATTTTCATTATTTTTAGGCCACTTATATGCATCCACTTTCTAAATCATGTTGTGTCTGGGAAAAAACCTCTGCAGTTAAAAGCAACATTACTTTCCAGCAACATGGGCAAAGTGGAGATTAATGATGTCTGTAACTAAGTTACATTTTCTTTGTGTATCATTTTGTGTATTCTCTTGAAATTAATCCATAAGGAGTGAGAACTTGAAGACTTCTTTGTGTTATTTACAGCATGAGCCTTTTTGGAGGTTAGTGACACTGATTCTCTCTTCCTAAATCTCTCCTATTTCCACAATTTCTAGAGTGCAGAACTGCTTCCTCCAGAGTGTGCCCATCAAAAGAAACTGCAGTATGTCATGGTCTGAAAACTTTACCAGAGCATGCTAGATTTGGCCCTTCTCCCTCTGTCTTCCAGAGACTTCCAAATCTTCCCCTGAGGGGAGCATTCTTTGGCTATTCTCTAAGTAAACCTTACTTTGTTTCCTGGTGTTTCAGCCTCCATTTCTTAGGTTTTGCTTTATATGAATGAGTTATATTCCTGAGACTCTTGACAGATAATGGCCCATTCCTGCAAGTCCTCTAGGGTCTAGATCATACCAGGTAGAAACATTTTCCTTCGGGGCTTTTGGACAGTTTTTTTCCATAGTAATTTAACAAGCTAACTATTTGAAAAATCAGATTTGTGTGTTTAATAAAATGAGTACAATTTTTTTTTTCAGATCGTTTGACATTTTATGGAATTCTATTTATTTGTGTTTCAATTAACTTTCTTAACAATAGCAAAGTTAGTAATGATATTTGGCAATCAAAACCCATTATGAAGTATTTGAACAATACAAGGTTAGTTAAGTTAAAGGAGATGTTGTGCAGAGCATTTCAAATTGAATTTGGATAGTGGCAAGCATCTGTGTGTTTGGAAATCTCTAAATTTCTGCCTGAAGGGTAAATTGAAGCTTATATAAACAAGAACTTGTGATCTAATGTTTAGGCTTTTACTGACACAGACACAAAGACACACACAGATGCACATGCATAAACCTCTATGGGAGGTTACAAAAGATAGGGAAAAAAAAGAGAGTAGAGTAGAGGAAGAGATGAGACATGTTAGCTGTCTATTTAATGTTTTTCAGCCATGTAATACAGTCTGGCAAGACATTTTCCACAGTTCCACCAAATCAGACCTGTAAAAGCAATTATCAGTCATCATAACGTGAATCAAGCTTGAACTGCTGTGGTTCTGAAAAGCGTGACGAAGTTAATTGAAATTTAGGCAGTGAATAGTTTTCACTTCCTGAGATAAGGTGTGTTTTCAGGGGAAGTTTGTTGCTATGTTGGCTTTAGTTAACAGTTCTTAAGTCTCTTGTTAAAGGATTTGTATTATTTCTGTGGGTGGATCATAGTCTCATCCAATTATGACTTCAGTACAGCCAAGCTTTGTGTCATATGCTTTACTAGCCCATACTGGTTTGCACATTCCTTTCACTTCACAAGAAGATTTAAAAAAAAAAAAAAGGAAAAAAAAGGCAAAATTTTCTCTCTCAAGTGATTACAAAGAGTACTTTGGAAGTATCAAGTTCTACTGAATGTTCATTTCATTCCAAAAATATCATTTTGGTGGCTTAGTGGTGTATTGTTTTAGTAACTACAATAAAATTGTTTAAAATCTGGCAAAAAAAAATATTAGTTCTCAGCCTAGAAGCCAAATGTGATATACATCTATGTTTCCTTGGCTAGTTATCTTCTAATCTCCTGACTGTAGAGAAGCATGAATTTGCTTTCATGTTGTGTTACGTTTTTTAAAGCAATCTCTGTATTTAAATGGCTTACTGTTAACGATTGAAATTTTGAACGCATCCATGGCTTTGGTGTGAGTGCAAGTATGGTCAATGTGGAAAGGAAACTGGAGTTTCTGGAGTATATTGCATGCCTGATTGTCTTTTTTTTAACCCCAATTTTGCTCTAAAATTATTGCAAGTTTTGGAACTTCTTTCTACCAAGTTACAAGGAATATCAAAATTACAGTTTAATTTTTTGAGAGGTTGTCCCTTCGTTTTTGCCCTTGAGCTCTTTTCATGTCCCACAGAGTGCAATTCTTTAGTCACTTTGAAGAAGAAAACTATTCTGAGGAATTTCTGAAGAATTTCTTAAGTGTTACCGAAAAATCTGTTCTGCGAAAGTAGAGTTAATATTTCAGTACATTTTTCCAGGTAAGACATGCCAGTAATATAGATAGGATCTGTACTCTAAAAAGATTTTCAGAGTGAAGACTTGACTAAGAGTCAAAAGAAGCCTTAATCCTGCTGTCAAACCTCACATAACATAGAAGGACAAAATAGCATTATATAAGAGTTGTATGAAGGTTTCTTCTCAAAAAGACTAAAACCTTTTATGGCATCCTTCTGCAGCTCCCATTTCATCTCCCTTCTGACTTCCAACATTCCCCAAATATTTCTGAAGTAAGAGGGGAACCAAAAGTGAGGATGCCAGGTAGGATCACACCAGAATCTAATCTAGCAATTTTGAGCATTTATGAGACTCCCAGGAGTACTGCAAGACCTGGCATTGCTACATGAGGTTTAAATTTAATCCCACTGAAGTCATTAAGGTCCAAACTAATGGAAGTCAATCTAGCATTTAGGGACAGCAAAAATATTAAGACTGTACATAACAGGCTTCCATGACCTAATAATTTAACCCGAATGTATTTCTGTATTTAACATTTCTTTTGAAATGAGTCTGTATAAGACCTGCATACCCCAGGTCTACTTGGACTTGTTGGCCCTTTGGGACTAACGCTCAGAACTGAACATCCCCAAATTGATTCTGAGCCTGGAAAACCACTGCACTTGTACCTGATGAAAATTAAAGCCTAGCATCTGAGCAGGTACCATTTGATAAAATGAGCAAAAGACAGGCAATACAGCTAACCTTGCAATGGTAGCATTCTCCTTTTCCACTTCTCTGCCAAATGCACTTATTTGATTATAACAATTCTAATTAAGCCCATTATAATGCAATGGAAATTTCCCAGGACAGACTTCATTGCTAGAAATAGGTTAAATGATACTTACTGGAAATGTTCTTTCCCTGTACTCTAGTTATATTGTCCTCGTTTATTCCAGTGCAAGGTCTAATTTTGGACATGCAAAGAGCTTTCCAGTTTTCCCCCATTCTTGCTGCCCTCTGGAAACTGTTGCATTTTTGAACACTGAAGCAGACACACTATGCAGTATTACATTTCTCCCATCTGGCCTGCAGCCTCCCCCCTCAGGCAATGAGATCACTGGATCTCATAAGCTGTGGCAGGGTTAGTCTAGGTCAACGAGTATTGGAGAGGATCTCCAAGCAGAGGTTGGGTGGTGCAGGAATCATGAGTGGCATTTCAGTAGGTGGCATCCTTTCCTTTGGAGTTCACCCCAAAATGACACTGCCACGTGCTGGACAGATACACAAGTGCAACCCAAGTTCAAGTTGCCACCCAGGTCCATGAAGGTGACAAGCAGAGTGCCAAGTGTCACCTCCATGTCACAGGGTCATCATTACTGGCTGCTGAGCCCCACATAGGCACCAGGGCTGTGTGTCCATCACTGAAACATGCCACCATGCAATCCCTCTGGGAGAGACACACCATGTGGCCTTGGACATGACCATACCTTCTGCTCCATCACCTCCTACCTGCCACCTGCCAAACAAAACGTCTTAAGGACTGGGGGAGAAGAAACCCAGGGCAGTTCTCTCTTGAGGATGTTGGGACCTAGCAGGACCTGGGAAATGCAATGCCAAGATTAAATTGTGCCTAAGTAATGAGATTCAGCTGTACAAAATCTCCCTGAAATGTCAGGTGGATAAAACTTCCCTGGCTTTCAGGACTCTCTGCAGCAATTTGGTCATGTTGCTCTGCATCATCTTGAAGCTCTGTTTTGTCTCCTCTGCAGAGGCCTAAAACTTTCTGACTGCTATAGACACTAAGAATGAAAAACAGTGTCCAAAATTCAACTGTTAGTAATTTTCCACAAAAAATTAAAGAGGGCTCTCTAGCCAATGGCCTCCCAGCTTTTTTATCTCTCTGGAGACCATTCACACAGCAAGAAAGAAATCACCTTCTGGACCACTTGGTTCTTTTCCCTGAGATCTGTTGGGTATAGTGTAGTTCCCAAAACATTTAACTTCCAAGACCACCTGGGAGAGCCCTGCAAACCACTGGTGGTCCATAGACCACAGTTGGAATGCTGTTCTGTTAGGCTACTGGTTAAAGAAAAGGAAATTAAACACAGAAAGTTGTTAAAATGACATTGTGTGTGAGTCATGGCTCCACATTAAGTAATACTCATACAGAGCACTTGTCTTGTCTCCCTGGATGAAAGCTCCCCACCTTCTGTCTCTAGTCTCTACCTCTTAGTAATAAATATCATATTTTCTTATTACAAAAATGAAAGAAATGCTAATGCTTTGTCTGAGAAACAATGAAGTGATGGAATTAAAAATGTAATGAGAGGTGTATGACTGAATACACCACACCTATATTTCTGCTACTGACATGCAAGGAATTCTTTAAATTTCCACTGAATCCTGTTTAAATGAAATATGTCAAAGAATACTCCTTTTGCACATTCTCTCTTTCCAAAGTGCACCCTAGTGCAACAAGACTGTTTCTTTTTTTGTTCAATATTGGGCTGTAGCAAGCTTGCTTCAGCCTTGCCTGCCAGCTGATGGGATCATGCAGAGATAGTGTCTAGCGGCCATGGGTTTGTGCAGTTCTCTGTCTGATTTTAAAGCCACTTTTTAATGAGCTATTTTTTTATGATTGCTGACTTGCTTAAGCTTTAAGAAAATTGATTCGGATCTGGGGAAAGACTGCTGTGTGACTGTGGTCCATTACAATTGCAGTCTATTATTATTCTTCTTTCATCAGATTACAAATGTTGTCTCCTCAAATCCCAGATATGAAGATGCATCGCACAGAATATAATACAGCCTACAGAGGACAGCAAAAGAAGGCTTTTTCCCTTGGCATCCTCCCAGTTTCAAGTCTTGGACCCAGAATATACTGCTAGTTTGTAGGGCTGTTTGTGACACAGTCACATCTCTATCCGGATGTCTCAATTCAGACCTTGTCTGTTAATGTGCATGGAGCAAGCAGAGCTCTGAATCTGGCTGATTCCTTCTGAGAAGCAATGGGACCAAGGCCTAGATTTGTCACAATTGGGACCTGCTCCCCACAGTGGGTGGGATGATCTTGTGCAACCCATAGCAAAGGAGAAGGGTCAGAACAATAGATTTCTGCCAGCAGGGACATAAGAAAATTGAAGTGTCAAAAATATGGTTAGTGATGCACACAGGATTGTTGTCAGCCCTTTCTAGTGGTAAACTGAAACCTTGTATTTTCAGCTAGTGCCTCATTCCTAAGGCTATTTGTTACCCTCTCAATATTACACTGGAGGAGTGGATAGATGAGACGGGGCTGCCAAATCCGTCCGTTGCATGAGGCACACAAAGCTTGACTGGCTGGCAAGGAGGCTGTCAAGAAGCTGGCTGTGCTACCACAACACTAGGATGATGGTTTCTGCCCTTCCTGCCCCAGGGTTGGGGTCTTAGCTTGCCTGCCAGCAGAAAGGCAAGATTTCTGACTTCTGGGGTTCCAGGTAATACTTTGTGAGAGCATGACTTGGTTCACTCTTTTAAAGCATTCCCCAGCAAATCCACTACACTGAGAACATTTCAGCAAGACCTGGCAGCATGAAGCTGGAAAGAAAGGAAGGAATGATGTAGGCAAGACTCTCCAGGAAAGCTCTTGCTAGGAGTGGCTGACATGTGAATTGTCCAGCTGGTATTTGCTGCCCATCTCTCCAGCAAGGGTTGCACATCATCCAGCTCCTTTCAGGCTGGAGACCACTGATACAATTCCTCTGTGGAGGTGTGTGTATGTGTAAAGGGAGCACTTTGAGGGAATTTCCAGAAGTGTGTTGACCACTTCTGTATTCTGAAATTGATACTCTGAGCTTGGATGGTAGGCCCATGGTATCAGCTGTCAATGACAACATCTTGCATGAGCTGAAATGATGGCAATAGGTATAATTTATGGTAACAATACTAAGGAACAGCGGTTTTTTTCCAACAGAATTCTCAGAACCACTGCTCAGTGTGAAGATATGGAGAATTTCACAATGCCTTCAACAAAGTGTACTGGATATGACCTAATCTTTCAGCAGTAATGCTAGAACATTTTCTTTGGTTGATTTTAGCAGATTTGCATCAATGTAATGCAAATGAAATGTCGATCTGCTGTTTGCTGCCAGATGCTTTACTATTTACACTTGGAGAATAGGTTCAGAAAGTAACAAATCTTGCATTTCTAATTTTTACTTTGATTAGGCATTTGAGACCTCTTAGTAGTGCTAGAGGTAGTAAACAGAAAAATTACTAAGAAAACACTTGAAAACCAGTTCCAGAGCTTCTGGCATAAAGAGTGGAACTTATGTCCCAGTCACCTGGCACAAAGTTAGCACAGAGCCTGGTGTATCAGTTTTTTCCCATGACTTTAGCTGCTGAATTTTGTTGGCTTCTACGTGGAACACCAGCATTAGACAAGGTGAGGTATCAGAGGGAGGTCATCTCCTTCTGTGAAAGGACAGAGGTTTGGCTAGGATTGCAGAGAATCTACAAAGCATCCTCTCACCGCACTCACTTCCCAGATTAAATCCAAAGGCGAGGCTGAACAGACAAAGATGGAGACCCAGAGAAGGACCTAAGAGCCCTGTATACCTCTCTGTGATACAGCGATGTACACAGAGCAAAAGCAAGCAATGCTTCTGGCTGGAATTTGGAATCTGGGAAATTTATTTTCATGTAAATGTTCAGGAATGCCAGAATTTGGGTAGTGGCCTTAGTCTTGGAAAAACCAAATATCACCAAACACCAGAGATAAGGCTTCAGAGCAAAAATTGTCATCTCAATTGGAGGCATTATAGTGAAAGCAGAAACACTATTAAATAATTCAGGCATTTGGGAAAGGGTTACAAAGTGCATATGGACATAGCTCACAGCAAAACGATTTGACTGATATTTAGCACCTTTGAAGTTAATTCCACCATCTCCCCCACCTAAGAACACGAAACTCTTTGGCCTATGGATGGTCTGGATTACTATGGGAGCTAAATAAACCCTTAACCATAATAAATATGGAATGGTGCAGCATTCCCTTGTTTGTTTCATGGAAAACAAGGCATGATAGCACTTACTTACAACTTTCGTGCTTTTATATATGTCTCTGTTCACTCCATGCACCTGGTGCCTTTTGATGATTCATTTTGATGTGTTCAACACATGCTCATACACAGACTGAGATCATGATAGAAAAGTGCTGCAATGTGAGTATCCAGGGATCTGTGCCCAATCAGTTGTTGACAATGACAGAGTGACAAATGCTGTCAATATTGTATGATGTGAAAAAAAACACCCTACCAGAAAATTTGGTCCTAGAAAATTCTGTCCTGGAAAATTCTGAAAAACACCGGTTTTCCAAAGGTTTGATGATACAGGCAAAAAGTCCCTCAAGCGCATATTTCCCTTGAAGAATGTAGATGGTTTCAGTACTTAAAGTCAAGCACACGCATATGTTCTGTGGTGATCCAAAGCTGTTACCACTGAAAGTGTATGGCTTTATCTCAGTTCCCCTTCTACTATGATAATTTGTGTCAGATTTATGATTTACTATAGACTGATGACATACACCAGACTGTCATTCTTCATAGTTAGGTAGCTGAAGTAATCTCCAAAATATTTAGCATCATACCTAGAATGTGCGTTGATGGTACTCAGTGAGTTTTGCTGAAATTTATGTAATTCCTTATAAGGGTATGTGGCTCCTACTACTGCAGAGGGATCCAGAGATGGAAAATAATAACTCCGATTATTCCAAGGTATTAAAGGCTATCTTTGGAATGCATTTTCAATCTTGTTTCTTTACCTTTAAGAGCACAGATTACTTTTATTAGATAGGCAGACAGACAGACAGACAGATAGTTATGGCTAAAAGTACCACAACAGAAAAACAATGTTTTTCATTTAGATTGTTTTGCTTTTCAGTCAGCTTGTCTTACTCAAAAGCAACAGAAGACCCTTGACTTCATTTATATTTCAAAGCACAGTCACTCTTAGACATCTGTTTTGGTGGAAGTTTAAACTACTTTGCTGGCTTTGTTACTTTATATAAATGTTTAAAGACAATTCAATAAAGTGCAATTTCTTTGAGACAGGTACTATCATGTCAGTTTGAGGTAATCATGGCCATGCCTGCTTACATGTTTTTAATGCCATTTGATAGGTGTCACTGACTTTTATGAAAATCTTTGAGGCACTTCCTTATAGACTGTGTTTGGAATTACTGTACATATCTCTTTCCTGGCCTCTGGCTGAATCTTACAATGTAAATAGGTTCATATGGCTGGCACAGAGAGGAATAAGGTGTGTATTACTACAGCCAATACTTCAAAGGGGTATGCATGGTTTCAACCAAAATTAAGAACAGGAGAGCCTTATGTAGACACTTCCCTTTTTTTTTTTTTTCTTTTTCTCCTAGTTTTCTGCTTAAATGAAGAATGTCTGGTGTGAAGCTTTCCAAATAATTATTTTGAATAATTTAAATAAAGTTATATGTTATCCTACTTGGACGGGTTTTTTTTTCTTTTGAATTTGTCGGTTCAAGGCATAACAAGTTAGAGAAAAGAATAGGGATGTTAGAACTTCACAGTGCATCTATTACTGCACTATCAGCATGTTGAGCCAAGAGAAAGACAAATGCCAGTACTTACTATTAAAAAGGATTAAATACTCCAAAATTATTTAAAAATAAGACCACCAGAAAAACCATATCAAATTTATAAATACTTTAAAAAACACTGAAAAGCTGTATACAGTAAACAACAAGCCCAAAAAATATAATTATGCTGCTGGAGCTACCTATAATAATTAATATTGTATTCACATTTAAAGGAAAGAATTGCAACAGAATTCATTATATGAAGTCCATGCAATTTCTGATACAACTTTATACACTCTTAATTTCCTTAGAAGAGTTAAAATAAGTGTTCTTTACTTCATTTCATTTATTTAGTTTCAGTTATTTCATTTCAGACATGGAATGAAAACTATGCAAGAGAAATTAATTTTTAAAATGCTTTCATTGCAGCCAATGAGATACAACTGTTTGAAATTAGTTGCATTTGATCTCATTAGCACTGAATTTGGTTCTGTAAACACCACTATAAAGCACGTATCCCAAATGCTGCACAGTTATTTTGTGTTTCAATCATAAATAGGCTTTTTTACTAGGGTCAGGCAAGAAGAAAATTGATCTCAGGTTAGAATGGACAGACTTCAATTACAGGCTAGAGAGGAGTACTGTACTTGCACACAGAAATTACAGGAATTACAAAATTTTTAAAACTTTCTTCTGTAGTTTATGGAAAATTATTTGATGCGATATCTTTTTTTTTTTTTTTGGCCAAAGCTCCATTTAATAGCTTTTTTTCTCTCTTTCCTTTCTCCAGCATGTATTTTAGGTACTACTTCTGAGGTTATTTTCACAGTATCAAATTACATTTTAAAGGAAGAAGAGAGGGATTTAAGGTCTGAATCCATAGCAATTATGAGGAAGAAGCCCAAATACATGGTTTTTTTGGAGTATCTGTTCAAACAGAAGACAGCACCCCTACAACAAATTTTGTTGTATATTCAGGCAGGAGGTGGACAATTCTAAGCCCTTGCATTTATAGCCAAGTTTTTCTGGGATCTCTCAATTTCTGCTACAACTCCACAACACTACCATCCAGACAGTAACACCTTTTGTCTAAACGAAATTTGCTGGAAATTTGCAGTGTTATTTTTATTTTACCAATAACAAAATCTTTTATTCCTACTACTTGTAAACAAAACAAAAAACACCAGAGTGGTTTTCCTCAGTAGAATTTTGTGTGAGACATGAAACCAAGTGCATAATAATTATGATGTGACAAGAAAAATAGCTATGTTATGCTTATATTTATAGAAGGTGAAAATACTAAAATACCATCTGCAAATTGTGCATCATGCTTCATCTGATAGCTTTGGTCTTCCTTCAGAATATTAAGAAAGTATGGATACACCAGCTGAAAGCAAATGTTGCTTTAATTTTCTGTGTGCTGTAGAAGAAAAATCATTATTGGTTGCATCCTTTAGGTATGATCTATAATCTATTGAAGTCTGTAGAAACCATTATATTATTTCATTATATAAATTAAATTTTGAAGTGCTGGACCAGATCCAATGCTAGGTGCTTTAGAAGCATGATAAAGATGGAATTTGGTGGCATATTTAAGATAAAAAAGTCATGAGGACCTGACCTACAAAACAATAAAGTAACTCTTATTAATAATAATAAATAACGTAATGTTTGCCAAGACAAATTGGAAAGATGTCATTGATGCAAACATTGGGCAACATAATACATCTGAAGAAATAGTGTGGGAGGCCACTCACATCAAAGAAGATGTTGAACTTTACTTCGAGTATCTTTGAAACATTAGAGGTAAGATAAGCATTATGGTATTTGAAGAAGTAAAATGCATCAATATATTTTTCTCTCGGATATTCTTATACACTATCTAAAATACTGTAAATCACTCTGTAGCTATCTAAGCAAAAATTGGTGACCTGCACAATTTGCTAACATTGGATTTTGATCCACAAAATTATAGGAAAATTTTGCTTTCAATATGGCCCACTCTGAAAAGCAGAAAGCTCAGAATCACTAACATTATTGGTTTTTTATCTCTTGGAGTTCTAATTATGCCATGGATCTCTTTAAATAAATTTTGACCTTTTAAATCTGTCCATCAATGTTTCCTTTAGTTCTTAGCACTCCTGACTGTGTCCCTTTATTAAGAAGTAATAACAGAGTAATTTACTGCTATTTTGAATTAAACCTTGAACTGTATTTTTCATATCTGAGTTGACTTGTTCTTGGCAATGCTGTATATTTTACTCCTCCACAAGCCAATTTTTCCATCATATTGTGATGGGATAGTAATGACTTTCTTCCTTCCAACATCCTAATTAACTATTTATGTAATTTGTGTCCAGCTACCTGCATAGACACAGTATTGCATTCCGGGTGGCTTAAAGCTGGAGGTCCTGAACAGCTGGAGTAGCTTCTTGATGAGCTGGGAATGCTAGACAGCTCAGGACTGAATTTATGTTGAGTAATTGCCTGCCCTTGGAAGAGATCTCTTCCCAAATGAGTCTGCATCCTGCTCAGTTTAATGCACCAATATAAGATCAGTAAGACATGTCTGATATTTAATGTTTTTTGCTACTTAATTTAATTACTTTAATTTACTTTAGTCTTAATTAAGAACATCACTAATCACTTGCACTCATAACATTGCAAAACCTTGACATGAATGAACTGTCCTCATCCAAACTGAGCCTTTATTTCTGGGCAGGCAGGAGTGAGCTGGAAATGGACCAGCCTCAGGCGTTCTCCCCTTGCGTGTGTCCTGCTGGTGCTGATCACTGACTTCCCTGAGCTCTGTAGATCTGTGAAGCTGTTCCAGCTACAGGTCCATTTTGGTAATTTTTCTACAGCCTGTGTACCTCCCTCCATGACCACAAAAACTGCAGTTCCCCACAGCACCCTCCCTGAAGTCCCAAGTCATTGTATGCACTGCCTCTGACCTCAGAATGAGTGGTCTAAATAAAATTATAAATCCTGTCAGGAATCACCTTGGAGTCACTTTACTCAAATGGTTAACATACTTAGCCTTACAAGTCCACTGGACCATTTTAGCCAGACAGATTAGAAAGAGAGAGAGAGAGATGCTTCACGGACTTTTTAATTGAAAATAACAACTTAGGAGTAGAAAAACCCAATATAGACCTGGTTAGTATGCCTCGATATAATAAACAGTACAAGCAGACTTAGAATCCCGTACACAGATATTCAACAGTCACTTCTGATTGTTGTCTGTCAGGGACATACATCTGTTTTTTCTGACACATATTGTGCTTTTCCAGCACGTAACATTCAAGAAACACTGCCTGTTAAGTGATTATTTAACTAAAATACCCATTTTCATATCCATTAATTAACATGATAGTGCACTCCTTTGGCCAAGTTTCTTCATAAGTTTTCTAGAAACATGCAGCACAATATTGTGTTAGATTGGATTAGCTTCTTTTCTCCTCATATTTGTAGAATTGTGCAAGAGCTATATATAGGAATACTTTACTGTATGCAACTAGCTAAAAGTAGGAGAATTTCCACCCTACTCAGAGCAAGCCAATAATTGCAGCATTAGACTTGGCACAATAAAGAAGACATGTAAGAGCTTTTTCTAAAAAATTATTTTTTAATAAGAGTTTCTTGTGGTAACTTGAAGTTTTTTCCATCATGCTTCTGCATAATAGATAAAATATCCCAGGACTTTGTTCCTAGATGCAGACCTTTTAACCTTTACACTCAGAAATGCAGAGATTTTTCTTATATTTCAAGTGACTGCGTATCTTATGTCACAATTACAGAGGTGCAGGTTGACATATGTATTTCAGCTCACTGCCCATAGGGTATTGTTTACGTCATGAGGAAAAGGCAGGTGTTTTGCACTCTTTTACTGAAACTGCACATAGAAGATTGATCCAATTACAAATGCTCTTCAACACCTGTTTTGTTAATACTGAGGATTCAGTACTGAGCGTAACTTGGAGGTTTGTGTTGTCTTCACACAAAGGAGATATCCCGGGCAATGTAATTTGATCTTTCAGTTTTCTCTTATAAATTTCTTTCTTATACTGCTTTATGAAAACAAATAAACAGACTTATATTTCCCTTCCAGTCCTAATTCTCAGTTTTGCACAAAAGTTCATGTCCCTAATTGCCACCTCAGGGTGAAATTTGCATTCTTGTGGAGGGCAAGAAAAATATAAATTCCCACCCCCAACCTATAGGAACTGCGATAAAATACAATAAGCCTGTATCATATAGGGCTGTTCATGTTTGATTTGAGAAGCTGTGTCAGTGATTCAGAGCTCAACTGATGTCTTATAGCACTCATTGCAATTGTGTACTGGAGGAGCCATATCTCATTTGGATGTGGTGCAACACAGAGGTCTGGTCTTCTCTGAGGTCATTAAGGGTCCATCTTTAAAAGAGAACCAAGTGTTGGGCACATTAGACTTAATGTGCCAGTTAACTCACACCTCTGTTAATTCTAGGGGCACACACACATATACACAGACGCTGTTAGAGCTCAGAATTCAGTGTTTCTTTAAAGACACACAGAACACCGTAAGTGCTAAGTACGATGGTAACTATGATTAATAAAAAAATCTGATATCCTTCCAAGATAAAAAGTTTATACAGAAATGTAAAATTTTCCACTTTTTTCTTTCACAGTGCTCAGGGGCCAAAGGGGACCATTAGATCATCTAGATTCATCTCCTGTATGTCACAGGCCATTAACTTTCCCTAGTTACCCTGTTTTAAGCCCAATAACTTGTGTCTAAGTAAATCACAAGTTATATATGGCTCCAGCCAGGCATTTCCATCTGGCTGGTGTGACAAACTCCTTCCTCAGTCTCCGATGACCCCACATTTCCCACAGAAATCTTCTTGTTGCCTGTAAGTTTCTCTCCAGAGTTACTATTCTGTAGAGGAGAAACAGTGGTTCTTAGCCCAAACCAAGAAGTGGTACTAGTTGCACCCTTCATCGGTTTTAAGTTTGTCTCTTTTACACATTCTAGTCCTTTGTCCAGGTCTTTAAACTCTACTCTTGACAAATATATGCATTTGCCATAATCTTTGGATCACAGTGTGGTTCAAGGTAATTTTACAGTAACCTTCTGTTCTCTGACCTCTTTTCTGGCCTATTCATCGAATATTTGTCTTTGTGGCTTTGAGATATGTAGGGCAGTGTAGGCAGCATACACCCATGTACTTCATGTCTGTGAAAACAAATTCTTGGTAATTAGTGGTTTGCTATTGAGTTGGTAATCCAGTGAAATCCATATTGCAGCATTTGCTGACAGCATTTGGGTTACTGAACCAATGGACTTGCTGCCCAAGGCAAGGTGTGGTGAGAGGATGGGTGACCCTTCTGTTGCATCATGCTTGTTCTGCTTTCCACTTCCTGTTCCGTGAGTTCTTCCTAGCAAAATAAACCAATTGCTTTATTATCTTAGAAGGGACAGCATAATAAAAGCCTCCTCTCCTGGAATCATTAAAAGGTATCCCACATAAACAAGCCAAACATTGATGATCTGCCTGGCTCTGGTGTCCTTATTGATGGGTACAGCAGTTTGTGTGTACCTGTCAGAAAGCTACCACAAAAACAGTGAGTGTTTCCCTGTCTTTCCATATCAGTCAACCAGTTAATGACATCTACATGTGTAAAGAACCCTGAAGCCACACTGAAAAATCAATAGAAAGCAAACATAGTTTAGAAAACTAAATGAGATACTCAAGGTTAATTTTAGCATTTAAGAGAACAATAGGTCAAAATCACTTGTCTGTTTCCTAGTGATACTTTCCATTTTACTAAATAGGTGTCTGTTAAGGCTGGGAAAAACTCCTCTGTTAGGGAGTGACGGAGAGAAGAGAGGAAAGCACTAGTAGCAGGGAGAGATGACCTTATTTTACCTTTTCTGACAAAAGCAGATAACATTGCTAGATTGGAGACACGATCCCACAGGCCACCAAAGGCCCTTTCCTGAGATGATGTGCGATTTCCTCTTTCTGAACAAATCTCACTTTTAATTTTATCATCTTGACAAAGCCCTCAGCACTCATAGCTACCTTAGAGACAGAGAAACTTCACGTTCACAGTGGTACAATGAGTTAGCATGAGGTAAACTTATTTTAAATAAAAAGCTATCCTGAAAAGCAGCTGTAAGAGCAACTATGAAGAGGGATTCTATATCACTGATGCTACAACTATGTGTAGAGCAGGGGGGCAATGATACTGGGATAGCACAGCACAGCTTAGCAAAATCAGGTTTTTCCTGCATAAAGTGAGACTATGCTGCCATGTAGCATCACCCTGAAGCCTTGGTTCAAATTTAGGTTAAATTACTGTTCCTCTCATTTGTGCACTTCACTAGCACATTGCCAGCTCATATAGCTCTGACAAAATAACTGGATAAGATAAAATGTTTGAAGTAATTATTATGTAGATACTGCTTGTGGAAACAAAAGCCATGTGAAAGATGGGGGAAACTTTGGTATCCACAGAGTAGTTGCCAGTGATGCCTCATCTTCTTTTCCACTTCTTTAGAAGACACAGGGGTCACTTTGAGTTGTCACCACTCATCAACTTTTCATGGCAATGAGGAGACAAAAGGATCCACTATCAGGTACAAAATGTCAAA
The DNA here is from genome assembly GCA_013397075.1 of Rhabdornis inornatus. NCBI lineage: Eukaryota > Metazoa > Chordata > Aves > Passeriformes > Rhabdornithidae > Rhabdornis > Rhabdornis inornatus. The sequence goes on along the minus strand of VWZS01003093.1, from coordinate 43,549 downwards.
ACTTTAGCTTCATGCCTATATCAAAATGGTCACCTATGAAATCATAACCCACTAATCTCTTAATTTGCTGCAGATTCCAGTAGACATATGTGCTTACTGGTTATTTCAGAAGATTTTGCCCTTACTAGAGAGAGGCAATTGTTTTAAATGAATCCACAGGTGATAGTTCATAGAGCTGTGACATCTAAAGAACTCTGTAATTACATTACAATTTATACAGCCATGGAATTACTGGAAACATATTTATACCACCTGTTTCAGTGCAGACAGCCATAATTTTTTATTCCCAACAGCACTATTAGCTTCTCTCATCGTATTACCTGGTCAAAATACTAAGTGTATCATTGTTCAACAAAGCAATCAGTGGGATTGACCATTTGAATTCAAAATGCAGTTTATTGTGGTGTCTTTCTCCAGTTACTGCCAAGATTCCTTCACATTAAAAAAATTCTAAAAAGAAGAAGAAAAGGTAAAAATGGCTCCATTCATTTTGGCACTGCTACTGTGGAGTGCCAGCCAGCAACAGCATCTGGCAGGGTGCTCTTGAGCCACTCTCCAAAATAAATATAGCAGATGTCAGTCAGGTGTTTTTCTACCCATGTCCAACCACTCACCAAGGAGTATGTTTTTATTTTAGGCCCACATCCTACTAGTGTAATGAATTTCACAAAAATTTGGTGTCCTAGCTAAACAGGAGGAATTGTGAAACATTTGCCTTCAACATCTAATCTGGTAAATCTGAGTCTGTATCTGAGCTTCTCATATATCAGCCAGGCCTAGCCAGACCTTACCATCTCATGTTAAAGCACTGACCTCTCTAAACCCCATTTAAGTGTTCAAGTTCCAGCATTTGCCATATTGGTCCCATTATTCTCCAGAAGCACTTGTAGAGTCCACAGTGCATGGTAGACCCTTTACGCTTGCAAAGCTCGGCAGGGTCTGCTGGTGTCAGCCCATGACACCCAAGACACTACAGAAGAGCTGTCTCCAACCCGGGGTTACAGTGAGCAACCACCCGTGGGGGTGAGCAGAGTGGTCTCTCACAAAGGTCCCTTGAGCTACTACTTAAATCACTGTGCTCATCTCCTTGTGTTGCTGCTTGCTTACAGTGATCAAGAGGTTAGTTTACACACACACAAAAGCACCAGAAATAATATTAAGACTTATTAAGGGTTATGCTTATGGGTTGCTTTATGTGGGTCATGCATACACCAAATGGAGATTTTGTGCATTGCTTATGGACCTACCACTGGAAGCTTTTTGCAACAAGTAAGCTTGATCTCTACAGTTCAACTTGCTCCTATCAAAGATTCTTACCATGCAAATGCAGGCAATTCAGTGCTACAGACCTCCCCTGTTTTTTAATCGGAATGTAAAGATCAGCTGTTCCCAGTCACCACCCACTTTTCACACTTTCTTGTCTTAACATGCTGGATTATGAACCAAGAAACAATTACATGTTAATTTTTCCCATCCTTTATAAGAAGATATACAACAGCTCTTGTTGTTCAAGTAGGCTACACACTTCAGTGTTATTTGTCTCAGTTTCTTAATATACTGTTTTTATCGTACCTTTTGCACTGAGAGGGATAGTATTTCCATTTTAAGTTCTACTCTATTTCCTAGCCAGGATTGCTAAGACACTGGTTGTATGATCCTGAGATGCAGTCTTCAGCAAGGCTTGACCCATGACCACCTAGTTATACCCCCTGTGAGAGTCACTCTTTGACCCACAGCAATTCTATCTACACTTGTGACTGGGAGCTTCCAGGTACTAAATCCAGCTGGCTCCATGTGGCTCAAGACTATGCCTTTGCCTCCAACACAAGCTGGGTGCATGAAAACTGTCTATGGGAAGCAATCTCTGGATCACTGAACTCCCAAAGTGTACCTCAGAACTGCTCTCAAGAGCTCAGGCTGAGCAGGTCAGGCTCATGCCCAGGTCTGCTCTGTCCATGTCCTGGTATTTGGGGATGTTTTGAAGCTTTCATCATTTCTGGCTGCAACACTGCTCCTGAAGTGACTTGCTCTTGCCACTATGGTCACCTCTAGTTTGATCTGGTGCCTGTGAAAGTCAATGGTTAGAGGTTCATTGACTCCAATGGACTTTGGCCCAAACACACAGATCTCTGGAGTTCAGATGCCTCTGATTTGCAGGAGCATGCAGGTTGGCAAATGTCAAAAAGGGAGATTTGCGCCTGGCAGGAACCAGTAAAAGAGAAAGCCCTGCCATGCACGCTGATCTATGACATGTCAGCTCAGCGTAATAGGCAAACACTCAAAGGGAACATGTTTGTGACATAACTTATTTTAGTAGAATTTTGCATTTACTAAAGCAACTTTGTTTTGTAATTTAAAGGTACAAGCCAGAAGGATGAGTTTTCAAAATGTACCCCTAGAGTTTTATATTTTATTTTTATTGTATTTTAAATGCCAAATCAAAATTATCATGTTTAATTTACTTTATTCTCAGTGGTTTTGCTTAGATTTATGAATTACCTTGGATTAATTGCTGTATAGCATTCTGGTTTTATAGTGTAATTGGGTGTGTCTAAGTGCATTCCATTGTATTACTTGCTTTAGGGTATATTTTGGATGAACTGTATAATATAAAATAGATTTGGTGTTATATTTTATATAATGCCAGAGAAAGCACAAAAACTGCATCTAACTTTCTAAGTTTAGGGGTTCCATGTCCAGAAAACTTTGAAAGACAAATCTGCCTATTTTCTATTTTTCTAAGTTTCTTATGAGTTTTTCTATTTCAATTTTTCACAATAACCTTTGAATTATTGAATCTTTGTGTCAGTCAGAGCAAAATTAATAGTCTACCCTAAATTACAGTGTAAATACTGGTATGATACCTTCCAAGATTCCTGTTGAAAAACTCAGAGCAACATCTAACCAAAGCAAAATATATACCCCACATGGGGGCCTGACACCCTACTTGTATTGGACCTTTCTCCTTTCTGGTCTTTGGAGAAATCAAAATAAAATACTTAGTATAGCTATCACACTGCAGTTGTTAACACCTGGAACTTCTGACTCTCACAGAATCACAAGATATTTTGCATTGGAAGGGATATTAAAGATCGTCCAGTTTCACCCCTCTGCCCTGGGCAAGGAACCTCTTAGTAAATCAAGTTACTCAATGCCCCATTTGACCTGTTTTGAGCACTTCCAGGAATGGGGCCTCCACAGCTCCTGAACAACCTGTTCCAGCATCTCCCTACCCTCACAGTAGAGAATTTCTTCCTAATATCTAATCTAAAGGTACCCTACATCAGCTTAAGGCCATTCACCCTTGTCCTTATCACTACATTCTCCATATGTCTTGTAGACTCCTTTCAGGTACTGCAAGGCTGCAATTAAGTTACCTTAAAGCCTTCTCTTTTCCAGACTGAACAATGACAATTCTCTCAGCCTTTTCTCCTAGGAGAGGTGTTCCATCCATCTGATCATCTTTGTGACCTCCTCTAGACTCACTTCAACTAGTCCATGTGCTTCTTATGTTGGGTGCCCCAGCTCTGGATGCAGTGCTCCAGGTGGGTCTCAGCAGAGCAGAGCAGAGGGACAGAATCCCCTCCCTGCCCTGCTGCCCACGGGGCTCTGGGTGCAGCCCAGGACACGTTTGGCTCTCTGGGCTGTGAGTGCCATGGCCAGGGCATGTCCAGCCTCTCACCCACAGCACCCCCAAGTCCTTCTGGGCAGGGCTGCTCTGGGGCTGTTCATGCCCCGCCTGTGCTGATACCTGGGGTTGCCTCAACACAGCTACAGCACCTTGGGCTTGGTCTTGTTAAACCTCATGAGATTCCCAAGGGCCAGCTCCTCCAGCTTCTCCAGGTCCCTCTGGATGGCATCTCATCCTTCAGGTGTGTTCACAGCAGCACTCAGCTTGGGGTCATCGGCAAACTTGCTTGAGGATGCCCTTGGTCTATGTCATTGATGAAGATACTAAATAACTTTGGTCCCAATAGGACCTGAGAGACATGACTTGTCATTGATGTCCATTGGGATTCTGAGCCATTGACCATGACCCTCTGGATGGGACTGTACAACCACTTTCTTATCCACATAATAGTCCACTCCTCAAATCCATATCTCTCCATTTAGAGAGAAGGATGTCTGAAGGGAACTGTGTCAAAAGCTTTACAGTGTCCAGATAAATGATATCTGTAATCCTTCCCCTGTTCACCAATGTGTCACTCCATCACAGAAGGCCACTGAGTTGGTCAGGCAGGCCTTGCTCTTGGTGAAGCTGTGCTGGCTGTTCCGAATCACCTTCCTGTCCTTGATGTGCCTTAGCATGGCTTCTGAGAGGATCTGTTCCATGATCTTCCCAGCAGAGGGGTGAGGCTGACAGGTCTGTAGCTCCTAGGGTGCTTGCTCCTTTCTACCCCTTTAATAGATGGATAAAATGCTTCCCTTTTCACAGTCACATCTCCTGACTGCCATAACTTTCCAAATATCATGGAGAGTGGCTTGGCAACTACATCAGCCAATTCTCTCAGGACTCTGGGATGCATCTGTCCATTCCCAGAGACTTATGTATGTTCAGGTTCCTCAGGTAGTCATGAACCTGGTTTTCACCTGCAGTGGGAAACACTTCACTCCCCCAGTCTCTGTCTTGAAGTCCAGCCAATTGAGAGGTGTAGGAAAAGAGGTTGCCACTGAAGACTGAAGCAAAAAGGTTGCTGAATACCTCAGGCTTCTTCTCATCAGTTGCTGCTACCTTGCCAGAATCGTTTGTCAGAGCAGCTAGATCATACACGCGTAGGAAGCCAGGATTATTAAACCCAGTTTTTAAGTCACAGGCTTCTATGGATTACCATAAACTGCTATTGACTGCATTTAGCACTTTTGATGTGCTTAATCCAAAACTACTCATCCCTGTCAACCTTACATCATGTTCTCTGTTTCCTTTTACGGCTTTTACACCCCCCATCTTTCATTGCATCTATGTTGAAGTGTCTCTCTTCCTCTGTTATGCACAAAGCAGCACCTTTGTGCTGTCAGAGTGAAGACTAAACCAAAAAGCCTCTGAATGTCAGAAACTTGCATCTTCTTTTTATCATCTTTTTGACTCCCTGGCCTGCCTTGAGTGCCATTACAGTTTCTACATTTTAGTAAATTAGTGGACTTGTAGTCAAAATGCTACCCCAAAGAACCCCTTTCCAGACATTGAAATAAAACATGGCTGAGCCCTCATCTGCCTCTGCTTCAAACATGTTGGTAAATGGTTTGAATTTATCTTCCAACATAACATCAGACAGTCATGTTAAAATATTAAAACCACTGCCTGGAAAGACAGAAGGCAATTCAGAGACACTGAATTGCTAGGTAAGAAGAATACAATTCATGAATCCCTGACAAACAGACTTGAAACTGAAAAAACAAATGAGTCACTAATGCTATGTTAAATGAAAACTGGAAAGTACTGAACTGTTTGAGCTACTGTACCAACAAAGAACAGAAGTTTTCCATACAAATGTCACGAGATTGGCTTCAGCATCAGAAGTCTGACTAATGAATCACTAATATGACGCAACTGTGGTTGATACCTTGTCTCACAACAAAGTAGCAGAGAAGCATTAATTTCTTAGAATTGATTCAAAGTATTGAGTATGAATCACTCTAAAAAGAGATAAGATCCAAAATTTCATTAATTGAAGAACATGTGAGACAGCTCAAAGTATATTTTGTAGGACAAAGGTAAAGCTAGTTAATATGTTCTCTCATTTATTTTGAATCATTATAGTATAATTCTACAACTTGATAGCTATACTGTAGTCTCTTTTTAACACAGTTTAGATTAGAAGGAATTGGTGCTTAGTAAGTTAAGTAAATACAATAATTATACGCTGTATTTTCTTTGCTACTTTCTCCTCTTTCCTTTTGGGCATGTGGAAAAGTTTCGTTGGCAATGATGAACTGAATCTCACAATGTATGGAAGTATATGATTAAGCTGGCTGCAGGGCAGAGAACTGAACAGAGTATTTATGTGACTCTCAGCCCTGCATTGATAATGTTTCCAAAGGCTGGCTAACCCTGGTGTCCCTAGGACACATAGGCAGGCTGAAATGAATATGCAGCCTATTGGGGCTCAGTGTCTAGCAGGAGTTAGATCCTAAACCGACTTTGGAGCTTTTGAAAATTTAATTAGATGCTGCTTTGTGTTGTAAGTATTTAAAGGCCTTGAAAATTCTATGATAAGCATTTTTTCCACCTACATCAGCAAATTTACAATAGGAGCTGGACATATATATACAGCAGAGACGGTATCTCAAAAGGCCTATGGAGACCTGCAACTTCAGCTAGCTAATTTGAAACAAGATCTACAAAATAGTAACATTCAAAAAGTAAAGTATCTCCAAGATTCCAGAGTACAGGAATATATATAAAAAAATCTGCCTGCTATTGATTTTATGCTCCTGATGATCTTTGCAATTCAGTGTTAAATTTTCATTTAACATTTGTAAGGTGTCTACTGTTTTCAAAATAAAATTTTCATTACCTAATATTTACAAAGATATTTGGTCTCAAATGCTGCATGTACATTGGTCACATATCTATGCAACATGTAAGAATGAACATCTGTAGAAAGGCTATGAGGCAATGAAGATTAAATGCTAACTTTGTGAGCTTTTCATAACTCCTACCAAATCAGCTGCCCACAAACCACACGAGTTCACCACATAAGCACATAGAAATTTTGTTTGGAAAGAACAGGATGATGATTTCCAGTTCATAGGATATTTATCCCAAGACACATTCATTCATCTGTTGCACATTTTAATGTCTGCTTTTAGTCACTTGCTGGAGCAATACAATTAGAAGGAGCATCTCTTTCTAATAACGGCTTCATTCCACACTGACTTACAAACAGTCACTCTGTAATCTAAAGCAGTAGAAACAAAGTGTGAGTTCAGGAAGTCCAAGCCACAAGGAAGGAGATTCTGCACCAAAAAGACAGCTAGCCAGAGGTGATTAATGGGGATGTGGAGCCTAAATCCAGCAGGAGGAAAGGAAAATAAAAGATTAAGTAAATTACTCCACCTTTGCAAGGACTGTTTGTCTTCAAGCCTGCCTGGTGGCTGTTGAGGACTGCGTGTGTTTTCTTACCACATCAATCACCATACAACCTTCACTCAAGGTATGGGGTGTAACCCTGGACTGATCCAGTGATAAATGAATTTTGTTTTTAAGAAGAAAAATAATTATAAGAATATTAAATATCTTTAAAAGGCAGAGTATGAGAAATATTTAATTTTAACATTTGCAAAATTAATTAAATTTAGTTACAATGAAAATTACATGGGCAGTTAAAGAATACTTGGAAATCATTTATATCTGTCTGAATGATTTCAAACTGTTTTCAGGCATTTATTAGCTACCAATAACTTTTATTTTTAAGCAATGTGTGCAGTCACGCATGAACAATTACATTCTGCAGTCCTTAATTTGATGGAATTTATTCACAGACATTCTTCCTAGGATGGAACATGTTCCTGGAACAGGTTATGATTTGATCTAAACACTGTCAGTTTGGGTTCAGATTTATCACTTCCAGTACAAAGTTCAGTAACAAGTTCCTGAAAGAAGAATGCTTCACCCCCAGAGACCACTATTCCAAATTGGTACTTTATGCTGTGGAAGGATGTGAATGTCTAATTGGATTGTGATGGATGCTGAAAGTCTGAGACTGCAAGACTGATTTATTATGAATTTTGCAAACGACTCCACGGCTACATGTCTTTTTCTGACCTGAATATTCAAGTGTTTCTTAAACAATTCTTTTGCTGACCAAAAAATTCATTCCTGAGAGATTCTCTTGATGTCAGTATTTCAGCTCACCAGTCTCTTTAAGAGCTGTATTCACCCATAAATTGGTTTTGACTAAGATGCAAATAAGACAAAAGATTGTTTATTTCATTAAAAACAGTCAATAAAATATTAATGTTTGGCTTATCCCTGAGAAGACTATTTTGTGGATTTCTTATTCACTGAGTTTCCTTCTGTTGGTTATTGGTGGGGTTTTTTAGAGGCATGTAATCTTACCATAGAAACTTAAAGCTGTACTATAATTTCAAAATTACTCTGATGATATTTTCTTTCTGGTAATACATGACACTGACCTTTCAGTGAAAGAAATTTTGCAGTATTTTAAGGGCTATGCCTGTACTTCTCTGCTAATGCCTTTCTGTGAGTTTTGCTAATGTGTAGTGCTAAGCAATAAGCTAAACTGACCTTTGGGGAAAATTTTATATAGCAAAAAATATTGATTCCCAAATGATTATCACAATCCTATATGATTACCTTATGCAAATTCATATGGAGTATGTATACTTTCAATTGTCTTGTCTGCCAAAATCATTGCAATATGTACCATTTTGGTCATATGAAATAATCATTAACTGCAGATAGGCATATTGCTAATTCCCCCCTGCAAAATCATTTTAAGTTCCTTGCCAAGACACAGTATCCCACAAAGTTGGCTTTGACATATTTTCACTCTTACCAGGAAGTTCTGATTGTCTCAGTAGAATATTTTGGCCACCAGAAGAATGCTATTTTAAGTGCCTCTCTACCTCCCTGTCAAGAGTGTAGGCAGGTTGTCCTGTCGCCCATTCTCACATCACAACCTGCACACTGTTGGTGCACTGGTCCCAAGCAGTGAAAACAGGTTGCTTTAACCTCTTTGTGTGATGAGCTGGTTGTCTTCTTCTGTTTTCCTATGTCACTTTTTAATTGCTATAGAAAAGTGGCCAGAGCTCCCATCCATGGTCAAGGCCCACTAGGTTATGCAAAGCTTAAAACCTAATTTTCTGACTCCCTGCTCAATGCTTGAAATTTGGCATTTTTCTAGGTTTTTTGTCTGTAATCTGGGTTTCCTTTCTTCACCTGTCATGTGTATTGAAATATTCTGCTTGCCAGACGTTTCTTAGACACATAGCTAAATTAACTAGTCTTTCAAAAAATTGCAGGGAAATATAGATGTCTGCATGATGGAGTTTGCCTGTAAGCCTTTAAAGCATGTCACTCCAGTTGTATTATGCTCTGGGAAAATTGTCACTTTTATGCTTTGCTTTGGGAAAAAAAGTTAATTAATCCTGCAAATAATTTGTTTTCAGAGAGAGGAATACTTATCGTCCTTTAAGTCATTGTCATAAAAACATTAGTTAAAGCACATCACAACAGCTCTCCCACATTAAACTTGGAGGACCTGTTTTTTACCAAATTCAAAGGCTCCATTCTCCTTTTGTGACAATTAAAAAAAAACCAAAACAAAAACAACAACAAAACACCCTCAAAACAACAAAAAATACCACCGAGCCCCAACAAATGAGCAAAACCAACCAAACAAAAAGCTACAAAACTGCTTTTTAGGACCTCTTGCTTACCTGCTATCTCCCAGGTACATTTTTGCTTTTATGGAACCTTGTAAAAATTATCTCATTTCATCTCATCTCATCTCATCTCATCTCATCTCATCTCATCTCATCTCATCTCATCTCATCTCATCTCATCTCATCTCATCTCACCAGAGATCTTCTTATCATGTCTTCCAAAATATTGATCAGGTGTATGTTCTTTGGCTAGGGCTAAAGCTTCAAAGAAGCAACATATTATACAATTTTTAATAAAGATTTATCATCCATTACTGACTCTACTGCTCTGTGAGTCTATATTTTGTTTGGCCAATAAACTTTGATGAGAATGGTAACTACAGAATATTATTAAGAATTTCTTATATTTCCAAGGAAACAGAACTGGGCTCAATATTGTTGGAAACATAAATTGGTCCTTTGGAATAACTACAAGTAGTACACAAAATACCTTTATTGATAGTCCTGAAGAGACTCCACCTCTAGGCGAACCTCCAGAAAACAGAAAGAATAAGAACCATTCTGTCTTCAAAGCACACATTGGTACTGTTCTTATCTGCACTTTCTTCCAGGTAAATGTTCCCGTACTACAGTTGGTTCTCTCTGCCAAGACAGTCTCAACACACTGGGCTCAAAGGCTGCGCAATGTAGGGTGTTAGAAATCCTTGTTTATCTTCATTAAGTGTCCCCTCCAGGACCACATTGGCATCAAGGAGGCAGAAATATTTCTTTCCTTTCTCTTTTCCAAGTTCTCTTAGGTTTTTATATCTAAGGCAAAATATGCTGCTTATTTTTTCTGATGCAGTTAGTCACTATTTTTGAAAAACTACAAATTGCCGAAATAGAAGCGGCCTACCTTCTTTTTTAGAAAGAAAGCAGAAATGAGGCATCTCTCCTCCATAGAATAAGCTATTTTAAACTGGGAGGAAAATAAGGGTCTTAACCTGCAAATATACCACCTTCCCAATAAAGTGGCAGATTAAAGATGCTGCCACTACCCTTTCCTTTAATAATGCTCAATTTTCCCTTACGACGTCTTATCACTAGTGTCTTGATGATGAGTACCTTTTGGGCAGGTCTGTGTGTGGCTATATGTTTAAAAAGGCCCAAGCACACACCAAGTGGTACCAGAATCCTTATCTTATAGTAAGTTCTATTGTTTGTGATCAGCTTTGTAGCCTGGTAGCCAAAGGCTGGGAGTGATCAGGCTGTTCTGTATCTGGCTGGAACTTCAGGAGGGAATAGGCTGAGAAGCTGCAAGTGCCCCCCTAGCCTGTTGTCTTAGGTTACGATGTAAGATGTAACCAAAAGTATGTATTCAATCACCACCTTCATAAGCTGTTAAATCCAGGCAGGGCAGTGTTCCTTATCTCCTTCATGACTCATTCCTGATAACTCTAGCGGATATCTTCTGTTAATGGGCCATTAAGTGTCACTGCATGACTGATAAAATTACACCATCCCACTGTGAAATGCTCTGCTCAGGGGGAGGAACTAAGTATTCCTACCTGGATATAATCGGAGATTTGCAACACCACAAGCAGCCTTATCCACTGAATTCCCAGGGGACAAGAGCTCCATAACCATCACTGAACCTTCAGAGGAAGATCAACCCCTTCTACAAGATCACTCCTTCAACAGAATCACATCTATCACTTCAACAGGACTGCAGCCACCATTTAATCAGACTGCTACCAACACCCTGACCAACAGGGTGTCAGGTTGTATTGTGACTCTGTCAGTCAGTTTCCATATAATTGCATTTATTTTAATTTTCCTACTAAATTGTATTTCTGACTTGGGATCTCCCACTGGTTTCCTCTCAAACTAGTACATCTGACTTCTTCTCAGGACCTCAGCCCTCACATCTGGCATCTGCAGGACCAGAAAGGTTCTGCTCTTACTGCTGTACAATTTCATATAAATAGCACGAAACAGTCCTGAACATTGTCACTGGAATTTTCATCAGTTTAACTATGGCTCTTCATTTGCGACCTCCAGAAAAGTCTATGAACAGATGTCCTGACAGCTGAATACACCCAGAAATTTTGCCTGGATATGCATTATTTGATTTGATTTGGTGTTTAATCTGTTGAGTGCTGTGTTGCTGCTGTACTCCTAAATAATTGCTGCCTTCTAGTCAAAATACAGATGCATGAAAGTCCTTGTAAGGAATTTGGAAAGGGATGGGTTGGGATTCTGAAATTATATTGACAGTCATAGAAGATGCATCCTGTGCCTAAGGCTTGAGCTTCCTTCAATTAAAATAACATATATCAGGGATTATCTTCAGTCTTAAGAGTAAAGTGGATCCAGCAGGCAGAAAGGGTTTTACATCTGAAGGCCATGGCCAAATTCCTGTCCAGCAGTAACAAAACCACATAACTTTTAAACAGTTATCACAACTTTATGGTGTGCAGTGTGTTAGATTGCAAGAAGAGTAAGGAGCATCCATTTGTGTGAGGGCTTCTCCCAGATGTAGGTCTTTTTCTCCTATGCTCAGTCCACCCAACTCAGATATGGGAAAAAAAATCCCCAAAGGGTTTAGGGACAAAGCATGGCAGCCTGGAGGAGGACAAGGACAAATGAGGAAGAAGGAGAAATTTGTGGTCCAGAAAACCACCAGTTTCAGTTAAGCATAGTCTGTCCATGAGTGCCCTTTCTTCAAATGCTGTGTGTCATAAGTGGACAAACTCAAATGATCTCATTCTTATTTATTTACCCATTATTATGCATTTAAAGTACTGATTTGAAAATTCAGCATTAATTTAGGAACTTTCTCTGGGGACAATTAATTGAAATACAGCAAGATTTTACTTTTCTAAAAAAAAAAATAAAGGCAGATAAATATTCTGGATCATATTCAAGTCTCCCTTTTTTCTTTTTGCAGGCTGTTACATTCTCAGTGCTTAAATTTGTAAAATATAGACTGTTTATGCTGATACTAAGGCTACTGTGACTACTAACTAGATGCAATAATATGCATTGGTTCTGCATTTATTATTATTCCCTACTAATGAAGCGAAGGTTTAACTACAAACAGTTGTGTGCCCATGCCTGCTTTACAAAAGGAAGGACAGGAGAATTTTTCACACGTCAAGGTTCATTTTCGAGGGAAGAAAGTCAACTCTTTTTAACAGCTTTGGCCTTGAAGAACAGCATTATTAGGTATTTGCAGAACAGTAGGAAAAGAAACAGAAAGAAACAGAAGCATGCATTATGTGTAACAAAAGATTTTAAGTTGCATTGCGCTCTGTGTGCAGCTTGAGGAAAAAAGCTCTTGGTGCCTGAGTGAAGCAGGAACCATACCAATGAAGGTGCAAGGTGTCTTACTGCAGTGGCACCCAGCCAACATTCCAAGGAACACCATCCTGCACGGGACTGCAAACACCACTTAGCGCAGCTTTTCTTCCAGCTTGAAATTCTGCAGTTGTCAGGGGTTTCTCACTGGTTCAGTTTCACATTGGACAAATCCACAGGTTTTAGCTGATGTGCCTTTGAGCAAACACCAAAAAAAAAGAAACCTGGGAGATTAGAAAGAGTATGTTTATGTCAAACCCCAGAAAACAAAAGCATGGCAATCTTCAAAAACTGTCTCTTTGAAATCATTGATGACAACACATCAGTTAAAATCATGGTAAGTATTTTGCAAACTATCAATGTAGGCCTGATTCACAGTTGCCTTGTAGATGTGTATAGAAGCCAAATTCACCACAGGAGAGTAATGTGTTGGCTAGCATATTTCTGGTTTATACCTTTTTACACAGCAGAAGGACAAAAACAGTATTTTGCAAGTAGGGCACTTTCCACCAGTAACAAGCAGAAGAGAAAGCTTTTAGTATAACCTACACTTCTGAGGGCCCTTCCATCTAAGGGTTTTTTTAGTAGCCCACATGGTTTAGTTCAGTGAAACTGACTTTTCAGGAAATAGCCTGTTTTCTGTATCCAGGCACAGACAGAATTGTGAAATGCCATGTTTACTATGTACAAGTGTACTGGGACTGTCCAGACTTCAGCAAATATGTATTAAGGTTAAAAACAAGAAGGCTGATACAGGCAGAAAAACAACTTGTGAAAGTGTAAGTAAGTAAGGGAAGAGGTTGGTGCAGGGAGGAAAGGTACTTTGTGCACACAGTTTCAAAACCTACTAAACTAATTCTGTTTTGATGTGTTCGATAACTTTTTGTTTTTTAACACTGTACTCGTTGCTCCATTGCAATGTTGAAAAGGAAAAAAGGCAGAATAAAAATGATACATACGCACAAATGTTTTGAGAAAATTGCATCAAGTTTCAGTGGGGATATTTCACATAATGTAGTGGAGCCCTTAATTCTTACTTGATTTTACATCTTCATAGTGGTTCTGGGCTCTGTTAAACTTACTTTAACTTTGGAACTCATGTGAAATATCTGAGAAGAGTGAGATAGCAGCACTTATAACAGTGATCCAGCAATAGTTATAAGTCTAAGCCACCTTTTTTCTCCCATGGTCTCTGGTACTGTTGTGACAGGCTTATTATGTGGTGTGATTTTGGGCCTCTCTGAGCACTGCTATTTTCTAAACAGGTTTTTATACTAGCTGTGTGTCACTGGGGTGCAGTGTGCCCCAGCCACAACGTGTCATTCCTGGCATGACTGACAGTCTTTGTGTTCCTTGAACCAATTGTAGTGAAATCATTGCATCATTAACACATTCAGAGTGTGTTACCCACTTAAATAAGCACAGGCGGTCCCAGGCAAGTTTGCATGGCCTAAGTTGAAGTCTGTGTCAGCACACCTTCATGGCTTAAGAGATTAATTTGTGTTTGATTCCATATGTATCTTTACAACCTCCACATCATGACTGCAATAAAGTCCTATTTGTAAGTCAAGAAGAATTAATTTTGTCTGATTGCTATCTCCCATAACCTGCAAGGACCTGGTGATATCTCTAATTTAACTAGTTTATCTAATCTAAACCAAGTTTCCCTACCCACCTCAAACAAGCATTAAAAGAATTAGTGTAGCACATGTGAGAAGCGGAAACCTGCCATCATAATTAAGATGTGGCTCAGTGTTTATATTTGTTAATATTCAGAGTACAGGCACATGAAACTTCCCACATGTGCTTTGAAACAACCTCCCTAAGTTTTGTTTTAGACCTGTCATAACTCATGCTTGGCCTTGCACCTGCTGAGGCTGATAACAAGGACCTACCTTCAACCATCTGTGTTCAGGTGGAAATGACTGCCCCATGCAATGATGGTACTATGGTCTCACCTCTGACACAAACCACACTACTGCATGGTAACACAGAGATACTGGGAAATTTGCTGATTAAGCGACAAGGTTTCAGTGCTTCATAAATATTTTCTATTTTTATTCTACATCTGACTGGGGCTTGAGTCACTCTTAAGTTGACCATTTCTTCTTTAAAATAGGCTAAATGCAATAAATTCTTATTTTCAGCAAATAGCAAGTTCTTTTCTAATCCTTGCATAGCTCCAATTAAGTATCTTCTTCTTTAAAAAAATATAGGGGCTTTGGCAATAATGTTATTTCAGAGCTGGTTCTTTATTACTTGCTACAGTTTTTAATTGTTGTTACTAGTCTTACTATAACTACTATCATTAGCCCTGTTATTATCACTGTATTGTTATTATTACTTATGATAATGTTCTTCATTAGTAATTGGTGAAGGCTAAGACTGAGTCACTGCAGAGGGATGCCTACGGTGAAGATCCTTGATCCCTACCTTGACTGGTAGGGAGGCCTTTGACAATCAAATAATAGGAAATCTGCCATTGATTATAAGAAAAAAGCAGAAAAATTAAAGGCACCACACTTATTCATCCTGTGTAGGGAGGCAATTAAAGGACACATGACAGAAGTCTCTACCAGGAGAAGAATGTGTTGATCAGCAGTTGCTGTTACAATTACCTGTAAAGAAGATGTCTTGCATCGACAAGACAGTGACACTGTGCAGGACTTCCACTTACTGCCTTGAAGCAAGGAGTTTGGATTTAATTTTTGATAAACAGTGCATTCTGGGCAAGTCTTAGGAAAACCACTCCTATTTGACAGAGAGCTCAAATCAAGGGCCAGTATTTCAGTCCTTGAGATTAAGATCTTTGCACAGGTCAGCTAGTGGATGAGTCAGAAGTTCTGTATGAGCACCTAAATCATATATGGACCCTCTTGACATGGAACTGACTGGGAAAGATCAAGAAAGACACCTGCTCTGTGTGGGAATAACGTTTACAATGGACTGGGCACAGCTGACTCCTAAATGTTTTGAACTCGGAAAATGCAGTAATATGCAGCATTCTTATAAAACAAGATGCACTTTTCAATCATTAGGGCAAATACAAGATTAAATAGGTTGCTAACTCTCCCAGTCACCTTCTTAAACCATTAACTGACTCATTTTTTACTTGCAGTATGGCAGAAGTTGTTTACAGAGGGAGAAATGTAGAAGAACAAATAATAGCAGCTCTATACACATCTGTTAACACAAATTCCATTTACACTTTTGTCATATGAGCTTTCTGTCTAGGTTTAAAAACCTTTTATACACATGGTTTCCAAGCTATTTTCTACCATGGCCACAACCATATTAAACAGTAAAAACTATCATATTAACACTTGTGTCTCACTGCAGCTCAGAAAAGTCAGAATTACTGGGCAAATTTTATGAGGTCCCTATTCAGTACTTGTAGTAAAAAAAGTTATGCAGTACAAGAAATGCTTATTGTGAACCTTCACCATTAATCTAAAATATTTGGGGATCTCTGCCCTTCAACCTCTAAGAAGTAGCACTCTTCCTTTTGGAACGTGGTATTGATTTCCCTTGTTTTTTAAGGCTCAAATTCTGCTAATACATTAATGCATCTGGATGTTTGTTAATGTATATAATTAAATGCATATGTTTAAATATGTGTGTATTGTATATACATTTAGTAAGTATGTGTATATATGTAAACATTTATACATATGTACATGTATTTACAAATACATAGCTGTGAGTAGCTCCTTAGGAGTCAATGGTATTAGTCACAAAGTTAAAGACAGTCAAAAGCTGAAGCATTTTGATAAATCAGATCCTCAGCCTGATACAGATGATGAAAATTTATGGGCTAGAATTATTTAGAGATGAAAGCTCATTTGGAGTAGAAAGTTTCATTTTTTCTATCCACATATATGTGCTTTTTTTCTGGCGTTTGAACCTTCCAATTAAAGTGTAATAATGATGAAGACATAGATGGTCATTTATATTTCTTAGCAGACCATATGTTCCATTTTAAAAAATTCTATTTGCCTAGAAAAAAATACTATGTATACATGTGAAATGGAAAATGAGATGACACTGAGGCTAAGTGTGAACATGTTTTGTAGCAACTTTGATATTATGTTCTCTGGACACATTTTCATGGGAATTAATTTATGATGCCCTCCATCTCTATTTATTATATTCTGTGTTACCAGAGCAGGGAGCTGCCAGGCAGTGTTTTACAATGTCCTGAGAGAACATGATTTTACAAGGGCTCTACAGTGAAGTGCCCTAAGTATTTAACAGTCAGCTAAGATGGTCATTTCAGCTTCTCCTCACAGGTTACACTGGAACTATAAACAGAAGGTAGTAGAAATAAATAAAACTAATAAAACCAAAATGGTGAAAAGCCATGTGTAGGCCCTGTGTAAAGGAAATACTGCATGCACTCTTATGGAACTAGCAGCATTCAGAAACACTATTTAACAAAAAAAAAAATCTACCAATACAAAAATACTCCATAATAAGCCATTCTGAGTGATTCATACAATGTTAGAGTTTTCAAATAATTTAATCCCAACTGACAGTCATGAAAGATCTTTTCATTTCTCAGAGACAAAAATACCTTTGAAAATCTAACTTCAAATAACCAATTTTAAAAAAATAAATACTCTGGTATTTTCCCACCAAGTTAGACTCTCAGGTATAATACACGGGTATCACACCAATCTTCGAAATCCCAGGTGCTTAATCACACACTAGCAGGACTATGCTTTGCTGTAAAACTTGTAATGAGCTTGAGCTACCTGCTTCAACCCAGCATTAAAAAGGTTCTCCCTTCCTCCCCTTACGCAGGGCCCAGCAGATACATTCAAAGCACACAGATGGGACTAGTCCTGGCACAAAAGGCAGCCAGAAGCAAGACTTTCTGGCTCACTTAACTATTAATACAGTTAATTTAACAGTGGTCTGTGATATGAATAGAGAAGACTGATTTTTAAATCCTCTCTTCTTGATTCGGGAGTTATATCTTCAGTATAACTCCCAGGGAAGTATCTAATACTTTGCCACAGTCAGCCTTCATCTCAATTCCCTCTCTGTTTAAATCTCAGTATGCTATTGTCCTACTCCAACAAACACTTTAAGCTTCCCTTTTTATGCTCGGTTTATGTCTCATGTGGGAATACAGCCCAGACAGGTTTTGTTCCAGGGAACAGGCACAGCTGAGACACGGGGGCCAGACACAGCCAGGCAGGAGACACCAAGTGTGTACGTGCCTGTCTCGCTGCACCACGTCAAGGAGACACATCAAACAGCCAGTAAAGACCAGGGGAAAGCCAAACTACCAGAAATGGGGTTTACAGAGGATTGTAGACTGAGGTGAGTGAGGTCTGCCAGCAGGAGAAAATAGGACTGGGACTCTTATTCACACTGCAGCCATCTTCCCCAAAGCTCTTTCTCCTAGACAAGTGCTTTCATTTAGTCTCTCAGGAAGCTGGTGATCGCACCTGTATTTGACAATACTTCAGCTGTTTGATTTAAACCACAAATCACTTTGAAGGAAACATCTTTGAAAAGCTGTCGCCACTAAGCAGACTCAGAAAAGGTCTAAGACCAAGTCCGCCAAGGATGTAGAGCACAAGAAAAAGCATGTTTCTGCGGCCTGGTGCCCAGGAGAATGTTACAGATTCTAACCTCTGCTCCCAGGACTGTTTCTGCACTTGACGTTAAATGTTCATTAGGTTTGCTGCCAATGGGGAAAGAGTTAAGTGCTGAGTGAAAGCAGACACAGCTGGCATGTTCAGAAATAGGAAAAACAAAACAATGTAGAGCTCATGTGTGTGTGTGCACGTGTGCATGTAGGGAGATAGTTACCTGTGTTGAGACTGGTATGGACCTATCGGAAACCCAAAGCAGAAAAGAGGGGCATTGTATCTCTGAACAAGGGCTCAGGAGGGAGAGTTGGCTGTGTAATGCAAATGAAATTAAAACACTAGCATAGGGTGCTCCCACTAATGATGAGTTGTTACGTGGCCAGCCAGTGGGGAAAATGGAGAAGTGGTAATGCAAAACTTTACAGAGCTAGAGGTTAAGTCCTGTTGAGTGGAGCTTAATATTGCATACTTCTCTTACTCAAAATGTGAACTGCAGACCAGATTAGATCAGGGAATGTCAGCCACATCCAGTACAAAATATGTTTTGTTTTGTTTGGTTTCTTTTAAAACAGAGAGAGGGAGCATAAGTTCAGAGAGGTAAGTGAAAGTTCAGTGAGATTTCTCCACATTCATGAAACCTGAGTTCATAGTCAAGCTATTGAGTCACACACAGATGAGAATCTTGCCTGGTCAATTAGGGAGGGGAAAAAAAAAAAGGAAAAAAGAACCCCAACCCCCTCTAAGTTCCTTGATGTTCAGTAGGTGTGGTTGGGTGAAGAAAAGACAGACCAATACCAACAGCTGCATGGAATCTTTCCATGACTGGAAGGTGAATAATTTACTCTCTTATAACTGTGGACCCTCAGGGGGAGGTGAATCACCAGCCCAATTTAGAGTTATGTTATCTTGTAGTGAACAATAAGAGGGAAATCTATGCATGTCCTAACAGTTCTAGTGAGACATCAGTGATCTGTGCCCCAAAAACCCCAGGAAAGGAGTTGATAAAAATGCATCTCTAAGAAAGTAACTGATTTTTTACAACCAACTCATCAGTGCCTGAAGTTTACAACTTTTTTCATAAGCATATGACATTTTATGAATATGATACTGAGGCTTAGACAAGAGGGGAAAAAATGTGTCAGTTCTACCTGGCAACATTGTGCCAGTACCTAAAATCAGATACAATCATTGTGGGAATTAATTTATTTTTCGGCATCCAGTCGTGTTCATATTGTTGCCTCTGGAGTTTTGGGATGGAGAGAGGGGTCAACAAAAGGCAGATATGAAAAATAAGCCTTCTGTTAGGTGACTTGTAAACCTACTCAAGGATATTTTTCCAAAGGGTTTGAATGTGCACTGGGAAATCTCCAGCAGACTGCAAATCCAGAAAGCTTAAGGGCTCATCTAAACCCGACAAACCTTTGCATATATTAACTGCACCCACATGAGACAGGCAGGATAAATCACTCTTCTTCACATATAGAGATGGAAGACTGAAGCTCTTGGCTCCTGTTGCTGCACAAGGCAAAAGGCAGTGTCCTTGCTACTTCTTCTGGGGCTGCAGCCTCTTCTCTTAGAGTTTTAGAGCTCTGCAGACGATTCATGTTCCAAAAGTGGCTAAAAAAAAATTTAAAAAAAAAGAAAAATGGATTTTTCTTAACAAAACTTCACAAAACACAAGTGATTCCATGCCTTCTCCTCCTTCTGACTAAAATGTTGATAAAACTGATATAGCTGTTCCCATCTGGGGCATTCAAGACTAGGGGTCTGACTAGGTTCAGACCATGACAACCATATCAGCCTTATATGTCCTGTCAATGTATCACATAGTCATGTTCTGATGGAAGGAGAACATCTTGGGTTGTTTAATTTCCTCCAGGTGGTTTAGAAGTAGCATCAACTGACTCCAGGGAGCCACATCCTCTTCATTATCTCAGTAAAGAGGGTTTGAAGGCAGTGATACGTGTACTTCCATATGGAAATGAAAAAAAAACCCGAAAACAAAAGAAACCCTAATAAACTAACAAAAAAAAAATCCCAGCCCAAACCAAAAACTGAAAAATATTCTGAATTTAAGCCTCTTTAGTGGGCATTACATGTGTTTACTGTATTTCTAACCAATTAACATCTGTTTAAAAAAATATTTTCCCACATACTTCACTGTGCAGCCTCTAGGTTCAAGAGACTGTCACTAGGCATATTTTAATTATTGTTTTATTGTCATTGTCGTATCTTCAGGTCATTACATCAAATGGTCTAGATCTGTTGCAGAAATCCTGTGATCAGTTGTAATGTGTTTTTTCATGAAAATAAGAAAAGCCAGTGCTTAGAAATGGAAACCAGGATGCTAGAGAGAGATAAAGAAAACCCCAAAACTTTCTAATTTGAATAGAGTAACTAGAGTGCAGAGGACTTCCAGGATAAACATGCATCTTAGCAGATTTTAGAAGGGTAAAGAAAGATATCNTCTAAAAAATGAAACCCCAAGCTTTGTATATAGATCTGTATGATTTGTTGTAAATAGCCAGTGAAAAGCAACCCATGTTGGAAGGCTCTACAACAGAGCCAGAAAACCATTTCAGCTTGTTCATTCCAAAAATATCTCTAAATGGGATAGCCAAACAAGGTCTTTGTTTAGAATTGTCCTACTTACTTGCCCAAGCTGGAGCTTGACAGAGGAAGTCCAGCCATTCTGCTTGTAACATGCCCTTACTTCACTGATATTTCAGTGACTTGTTTTCTCCCTGCGGTTCAGACAGTATTTTTTTTAGCCTTGACAGAACGGCTAGACTAGGTAATCCACGCAAACAGCTGCTGCATGCAATGTGATCTTTTCTTCAAACCTTTTTAACAAAGACTTCTGAACTGTTCCTTAGTTTTGGATATGTTGGAAATATCCAGAAGCTAAAATCTCTCAATATGAATGTAATTGACATATCAACTGTCTGACCATACTGCTTTTAGCTTAAGAAGTGTCCCAAGGAGATTAACAAGAGCTGCATGTTCACAAAACCACTCCCTAATCAGAAAGCATCCATCAGGAAATTACTCCTGCTTCAGACCATTTTCACAGAGGATTTGTTTTGAATATCTTTGAATCTTCCTGTCTGTAGTAAGAAGAAACATCCTCCTGATTTTTGTAGCATGACTTTTGCAAACTTTTAAACTTCATCAAAGATAACATAATCAAGATTTTTCACTGCATTATGTTTTATCACTTGAATTTTTTTTGACTTTATGATCACTTCTGTCTAATGGAACTCCTATATAAGCCCTAATAATATTAAAGTAAATGTTGCAAACATTGAAGATATAAAATAGCAGTAACAGATCCAAGGAGATTTGGAAAAAGAATAGGAGCAAAAAAATCAAGGGTTAGTCTTTAAAGAGGCAAATGAATTTAAGATAAAGCCCATCCAGATGAATGGAAGAGTTTGGAAAACAGTAATTTTAAAGAAGTCCAGAGGTGAGAGTGGACAGAAGGTGAGAAATGTGTTTGGAACATGACAAAACATCCAAAAGGTTATTGCAGCTGTGGATTGCATAGGCAAGGGTTACATCCTCAGTGGACATGATGGCAAATGTTCTTTTCACAATACTCCACTACATTTTGGGAGCTTATGTTGTGAATAAAAATCAGTCTCTGGGAAAGGATTGAGGGAACAATAAAATAAGAGTAGGGAAGAACAGAATTTATTTTAATATATGATTAAGTAATAAGTCTGTGATAACTAGGAAAAAAAGACCACTTGGATAAATATTTAAAAGGTGTGTGATAGGAAAGCAATTGTTTCAGGACGATGAAAATGCTAAGAAAATGAAAGGAGGATGACTGTGAGAATGAGGTGTATCAGGCTGTGAAATGGTCCTCTGTGAGATGAGAGAAAAACATTCTCATAGTGAGAACAACTTTAAACAAGATTGGATATTATCTTAGTGATCAAAGCGGCATCTGGGAATATCAACTATTTTTGAGATTTTTTAGGCAAGGATCCAAATAAAATAACTTTATGAAGGCTTTATTTTTTGCTGAGCCACACACCCTTCCATTTTCTGAGTAAGATCTGTTGGCTAGTGGAGTCTCAATGCTCTGCTATTGCTGGCTGCTCTTGAGTTTATTAGGAAGAAGGTAAATGGATGAACGCTTTGTCCCTGAAATGGCATGCCTAAATAAAAGTAACAAGGACAGCTGTTACATGGCAATAACATTACCCTGCACTATATATTTCTACATCCTGTGGACTTCTAGGTAGTCTGCCTACTGAGAGTAAAAGACCCCAAGGAAAGTGGATGATCAGAACCACCTAGGTATTGCCAGTAAACTAAACCTTCAGGCATTTCTTTGCTTTGATCCAGAGAAATGCATGTGCTGTGCTGTTTGTACCCTCAGAACAAATGGCAGTCTTGGGAACTAGCATGGATATTTAGAGATGGTATTTAAATAACATTACTTGGGAAATTCCCACTGCTTAAGAAAAGACCAACTAAAACAAGAGTTTTCTTTCCCAGAAGGCTGAGACAGGTATAATAAGGATTATCAGGCATAATTGATATAATTTCTGTATCCTAGAGGATCAAATGACTCATCTTCATAGTCACGTCCTCCCTGTTCTTACTACTGATGAGACTGAAAATGTTGCTGTGAAGTGTAAAGAGGCAATATAAATGTACTCTGTGATACAAGCAACTGATTGCAAACAAATAACTTCATTAAAACATGTCCACAATAACTCCTTACTTTTCTACAGCATATTTCCTCTGCCAATCTAGAAGTGCAGTACAGATGGAAAAACTCAGGAGGTAAAATGACTCGTTTGAGGTCATTCAGGTAGACAATGGCAGAACTGGGAATAAACTATGCCACAGTGCCTCACTTTGCATTATAAATGCCCCTCCTGTGCAGTCCTGGAAAGGATCATGGCAGTGAGCCTTTGGAGAGGGAGCATGTATAGCTGGAGCTGAAATAAGGCTGAGTCTGATCATAAGACCACTGCGAATTAGAAAGGCCAAATTCCACCCCAATGTGCAATCTCTCCTAAAATCAACTGGAGCTTTATATTTAAGTATTTCCAAGGTTTTCTTTCCCATGGTGTCTGAGTACCAGCAAAATTACATCACTCTTTAACAATCTCGGAGGATGATTCCTTACTACTTTTTCCTATTAGCCCTAAGAACCACTATAGATTTTATAGGTTTTGTTTTTATCACTTTTTTTTAATTGACATAAATGCTGGTTCTAATTTTTTTATCATCATAGAAAATGAAGGAAATTATTATTTACTACCTAAACTACATTATTACAGGATGCCTCAGGCCTACAAAATATAAAAAACAGTAAGAAAAAGTTCCAGTCTTAACTATGTATATAATTTTTTAAGTGCAGAAAAAAATCTGCAGGCATTCTACATCCCTAGTTTACAATAAGAGAAGTTGGCAGCAACATTTCATATGATAAAAAAAATAGAGGGCAGAACGTGAGAGGAGTCAAAACAAAATATATCATAAATTCCAAAATTACAAATCCCATTATGCCTGAAATTTGGAAGGTAAAATACTTCCTACAAATTCCTGGAAGGGAAGAAAAGGCACTGGTCCTGAAGCCACAAGTCTAGAGTTCCTTGCTGGCTCAGCTGCAGGCTTCCTCTGTATTCTTGGGCATATTGCTTTACTTCTGTTTTCTCTCCCACATTGTGGGTGTGCCTACATTGCAGTCAAAGTGGGATATTAAAGCTTGACAGCCCAACTGAAGTGACTTTGACCAAGTCAGCTTACATGTACTCTTAGCATTGTAACATTGTAACTGTAGTGTGGAGTTGGGCACAGATTGAATTCTTAAGGGTTTCTAAAGAAATTTGGAGAATAGAATCTGAAAACTATCAGACAAATCTCATCCAAATCTATATTTCCTATTATTCTTTTTTTCTCTAATAAGAATACTAAAGAAAAAAAAAAAGGAAAAGAGGGGAGAAAAAAGATGGTTAATGTTTTCAGAGTCATTCAAGGGATTTAGCCACATGCTTCACATTAATATAAGAGTGCTGCTCTGGGATACAGATCTTAAGAATGAGAATCTGTTCCTGAACTCCATCCAAATAGTATTGTAACCAGGGTATGAAATGAGATGAGTTAGTCTTCCGCAGGGGTAAGACCAGCTGAGAAAAAGTGTTTCAAAACCATGAAGACATTTTAAAGGAAAGTTGCTTATTGTTATCTGAAAGTCTGGCCAGCTGGTAAATATAATTGTATTAGTCTGTAATTATATACATTTTAAGAAAACACTTGTGTATTGTGGAAAAAAAAAAGATTATCTACTTTTTTTTTTTGTCTGAAAGAATAGCAGAAATATAACTTATACTTGTACATCAGTGTTGAAATCAATAACACAATCTGATATGACACTTCTCTCCACCCAGGTAAATGACTCATGTACTCTTAGAAACAGCTTGATAGTTAAAATTAAAATAATGGCTATTATATGGAAATGATAGCTGTAAAGTACAAACACATGTAAGAGAGTTGTTTTAGAAAGTATAGTGAGGGACAGGGTAAAAGGAAAAACTTTATTAATGTCAGAATGATATGGTGAAATATTTAGTGCACACATGTCTGGAACAATAGCTGGGATGAGGAGCCAGATGCTCAGCTAGTGAATGTTGATGCATCTGTGTTTAAATCGGTGGAATTATGCTGATTTACATCATGTACAGATTTTGCAGCTGGTTTTGACATGCGTACAGACTTTGAAAGTTAAGCAGACCTACCTGCCCTCTACTCTCTGGAAACAAGGCTGGAAGTCTGGTGGGATAAAGACTCGCAAGAAGACCTCTTGCATTTCTGTGGGCTAGAAACATGGTGAAGACAAGTATTATTGTGGTTAGGACAGTATTTCTACATTTTCCTAGCCTCATGGGAAATCAAAATGCATACTAAAAGTGAATAATTAACCTAACTTTGTAAGCCTTCAAGAAGCATTTATTCTTGTATGATTCAAGCTGTATTTTATGTGAATCAGTGTTCCCCTCCCTACTTAAATGTAGACATGTTATTTTTGTGGTCTGAAAGCTAAGATCAGATTTCACCCATAATGATTTTAGCTGCCACACAGCTCATCAAAATTGCAATTATGAATACCAGTGTTTTTCTTTTTCTGGAATGCAGACTGCATCATGCAAGATCCTGCCAAAAGATGCAAAATTAGCACTGTGATGGATATATTTGTGGAACCTCCAGGGAAGCACAATTAGGGAATGAGGAATAAGAGGAGAGAGGGAGTTGTCACTATATAAATGACCAAAAGTCTAAATCATCTTTATATCCATCTCTCCTGCACTGGGAGCTTTTGATTCAAGTGGGAATAGCTTTAAACCAAAAGAGGGTGGGTTTAGAATAGATACTGGGGAAAAAAATCTTTACTGTGTGAGTGATGAGACACTGCAACAGGTTGCCCAGAGAAGTTGCAGAAGTGTTGAATGCCCGGTTGGATGGGGATTTGAGCAACCTGAGCTAATGAAAGGAGGTTTGGAACTAGATAATCTTTAAGGTCCCTTCCAACCCAAACCATTCCATGATTCTGTACCCAGTGATTTTCATTGGTGTAATGAGCACAGTGGAAAAAAAAAAAGCCAGAATTCGCTTCATTCTTTTTCATTCTTTCTTAGACAACATGTTGCTTATGTGTTGCTACTGAGCTTCTGCTCTGAGTGGATCAGGCTTTGGTTAGGACAGCTATCCAAATTCACTTGGAGGCTGTCTGTCAACAAGAACCAGTTGTAATGTTTCTCTCCTGTTTACATTCTACTTGTGCTGGCTTGTATTAGAATTAAATCTCCATTGAATCTATGACAGGTGTAGCAAATATATTGTAAATAATACCAGACTCCTTAGCACTCTCACTGCAGATGGAGAAAAGATAGGTGAACCATAAGTGGGTCAGACAGACATACCTGGAAGTGCAGTGCTATCGATCCTGCCTCCAGCTTAGGGCTGCTCTAGGGACCATTCAGTTCCTCATTCCATTCCATGTGGAAATCAAATATACATTTCCCATCTGTTCTCTTTGAAGTAGTATCTTTACTTTGACAGTGCTTTGAACAGTCTCCCATTCTGCATGAAAAATTCCTTAGTGTGCTCTGTTTAATCATGCTCAGAGATTTTTGGGAAATAACTCTGATTAGTTCCAATATCATTAGGAATGATAGGGCTATGCTTCTACATGTAGACTATATAACTTTTCCAGATGCACTGACTTTATAAAATGAGCAACTACAACATCAGCAGGGAAGGCAAAAGAATGGGAAACAATGTTTATGAAGATTTTAACCTCTAGAAAAAGAAACGTCTGTGAGTCCTCAACTCACCTGCTCAGTTTTCAAGTCAGTTGGAAGACAGACTTACAGGACACTTCACAACTTTCCTGGTTCAAGAAAGTTTTAGCACTATCTGAAAGGCTATGAGGATTTTGATTTACTCATACTATAGCTAATGGAAATTAGAGTCATGGAACACAGTTTGTTGCATTTTAGGAAGAACAAGTCTGAACTGCAATTTGTATGAAGACTTAAGGTTCTCACTTAAAGTATTTGTGTAATGTCTGGCTAGCCAAGTAGTTTCAGATGTTAATTGTATTCAGCAGCTCTATTAATGCAACCAGAAGGTAAAATAGTACAGATGGAAGGGTTAGAAAATATAATCTTGGTGAACCAGAGAACTCAAGTTATCACAGATGAAGTAAAGTTGTGTTTACCACTACAATTTTACTCCTTGCTTTTTAATGACTGTGCCAGCCAGACTGTGGAAATCCAACCAGCAGTTCCATTACTTGGATTTTTTCTGCTCTACAGTCTACACTATTTTTTATTTTATATAATTGAACGCTATTAAGTTGGTTGTTAAGAAAAAAGGTAATTTGTCTACTAAAAGTCACTGAAAATTTTTTTCTTCCAAATCAAAGTAATTATAAGAAAACATGAATATTTTATGTGTCTGCCTACTTTCCTTTCACAAGCAATTGTTTAAAACTTAAGAGCTCTTTGTGATCATTCTGAAAGATAGTCTGCTGCATAAACTTGTGACTGAGAAAATAAATACATCTGGAAGACAGTTTGGAAGGAGGGTCTGGGGAACTTCAAACCAGTCAGTCTGGCCTCAGTGCAGGGAAAAGTTATGGAGCAGATCATCATGAGTGCCACCACACGACATGTCAGAACAACCAGGGGATAAGGCCTAGCCATTATGAGTTTAGGAAAGGCAACTCCTGCCTATCCAACCTGATCTCCTTCTGTGACGAGCTGAATCACTTACAGAATGGGATGGAATGTGGAAAAGTGGATGAGGGAAAGGCTGTGAATGTTGTCTATCTGTACTTCAGTAAAGCCTTTGACATCCTTTCCCACAGCATTTTCTGGGAGAAGCTAGCTTCTCATGGCCTGGACAGGTGCACTGTTCATGGGGCAAAAAGTGCTTGAATGGCTGAGGCCAGAGAGTGGGGGTGAATGGAGATACATCCAGTTGGTGGCCATTCACCAGTGGGGCTCTTTGGAGGCCCAGTATTTAGGGCAGTTCTGCCTAATATCTTTATTAATGAACTGGATGAGGGGATTGAGTGCACCCCCAGCCAGTTAATAGGCAAAACCAAACTGTATGAGAGTGTTGATCTGCAGGAGGGCAGGAAGGCTCTGCAGAGGGATCTGGACAGGCTGGGTCATGGCTGAGGCCAATGGTGTGAGGTTCAACAAGGCCNAGATAGGACAAGAGGAAATGGCCTCACCTGCACCAGGGGAGGTGTAGATTGGATATTAGGAAAAATTTCTTCACAGAAAGACATTGGGCCAGGTTTCCCAGGGAGGTGGTAAAATCACCATCCCAGGCAATATTCAAAAACTTGTGGCTTTGGTGCTAAGAGCCATGATTTAGTGGTGAACTTGGCAGTGCTGAGTTAATGGTTGGAGTCGATAATCTTAAGAGATTTTTTCCAGCCTTAATGATTCTATGATTCCAAGTAACTGTGGTCTATACAGGTTAAAATAGCCTGGCTGATAAGCCTTAACCTACATTTGGACTTCTATCCATAACCTGAAGTGAAACATAAAATTCCTACCATTAAATTTACAGCCCATGCAAATATTGGATCAGTAATAGAAGACAGAAAAGAGAGAAACCACTGGTGCAAGTAAATTGTGAGTTTTTTGGTTTTTCATGGGCTAGAAAACTGTATGCGTACAAATACAAAATCAAGCATATGTGAGAAGAACAGGCCATATTTAAAGAGGATGAAGGCTCAGTTTGGTAAGCAACAACTTAGAAAATATACTCTGTGGTCTTGGAAGAAAATCAGCTGTTGGGATAGACAACAGCATCCAAGTTATCTGCCCAGACAGGCTGCATACCTTTTGAGGATGACAGAAAAAAAAAAACACTACTACATCTGCCTTACCTGCCAAATGTCTGGGATGAGCATGCATGTGCATGGCAAGTAAGCTGAGACAAGCACACATGAGAATTTGGAGTGCTGGGCAACTGTGCATGCGGCAGAGCTAGGATGCACTCACACATGGCAGCATTCACCTTCTATGTCTCCCTGGTTAAATCTGACCAGGTATGCCAGGTACCAAAAGGTATGTCTTGTGTCAAAGGGCTACATGGCTTTTGGGCTGCCCAGAGAGGTGGCACTGGAGGCCATGCTGCCAGTACAACTTGCCCAACCTGCAATTAGCTCTGACGTTGCCCCAGAGAGTGTACTGAAGGGTCACAAACTGAACTTACCCCCCCAAGGCTGAAAACACCTCACAGACCATGGGCTGAGCTCCCCCACCACACCAAAGAATAGTAAACTAACCCTTGTATTTCTTACTGAAGGAATCTCCACAAGGAAATTGTTTTATTTCTTCTGAAAAGATTCTGTCCAGTTTTTGGAACATTAGGTAGGATTAATACCACCTGAATCAGATCCTCCACACAGAATTGCTCACCATGGGTTTCCTTATGGTAATGAGTGAGAAATGGTCTTTTTTTATGGTGTGATTCATTTAGGGCACACTTCTGAAATCTGCAAAATTAATTCTATCCTCAAGGCGACTGTCTCTCATCAGTGACATACAGGTTCTTGAGTGAGTAGTTCACCTTTGGTCAGTTTCCTCCCACCCACTCATCTTTTCCAATGTACATAATTGTGAAAATAAACGGATACTTCACATAAGACTGCAGAAAGAACCTTGAGAATGAATAGGTAATTTGGAAATTTACTTTACATTGAGGAAGTGTAGGAACCCTGCTTAACTGTTCAGCTTAACCAGAAGAAAATTAAGAATCAATCTATTCATATCCATAAGACACCACCAACCATTAGATTCTCAGTTAAATAGATACTAGTCTAAAAGGCTGCATTAGGAGACAGAAGAAACTCAGAATAGAAATAAGTAACACAGTCTTGACAGTGATGATAACTAAGATGGCAACAGTTTTGCAAAGTTAATCAAACACTAAAGTCACATCTTTCTGCACCACATAAAACAAGGATGGCAATATAAAAAGACACAAATTAAATTAGAACTAACTGCTGGGCCAGAAAAAATGATGCTGATATCCACTTCCACTTGGGAAATTCTGAAGTAAAATCTCAATTAGCTCAACTCACAGTTTTTTAGAAGTTTACCTATTGGACTTATTTTCTAATACTGAAAGAGTATTAGAAATTCCTGAAAGAGGAATTTTATTGTCCTGGGAAGAAAAGCCTTGTCTAAAAGTGTGAGCTTGAGTCAATGAGCCAGAAAGACTTTGTGTCTAATCCAGTCTTGTCTCTAGTTCCTTCTGTTGCCTTGGGCAAGTCACTTAAAACCTAAACTAAGAATAGTAAAAATTCAAGAGCTATATTAATGCAAAGTAATTTTATTTTCAAAATAAAAAATTTAATATGTCAAAAATCATCAATAGAAGCAGTAATGAGAAGAAGTCCAGCCTTGCAAGACTCATAAGAATTTTGGAGTCTCAAGCAATATTGAAGCCAGAATGAATGGACTGGACAAGTGGGGTTTGAATCAATCTAAGCAAGCTGCGACTTAAAACTCATGAAGTTTTACTCACCTGATCATCTAGATATTTGCTCAGTAGAGTACATAGTGAAGGTTTGTGTAATGAGGGGAAAAATCCTACAGCATGTGGTTGTCGTTCCAATTTGATCAAACATATAAATTATAAACCTGCCATGGGTACACCAACAAACTGGAAGACTGACTCTTGAAAGCTTTAATATCCTCCCACCAGGAAAGAATTAAAAGGAGTCAAGCTAGATTAAACATAACAATCTAAATTCTGCTCCTGACTACATGCATGCAAATCTTAAATAACATAACTTAAAGACTTATTTTGGACTTATATTGGTGTCTCTAAGCCTGAATTTTGGCAAGCTTTTATTTCAGCTGGGAAGAAGAAAACATGTTTATAAAATCTGAGCAGTCTACAGTTTATCTGCCTTTAAAAAGACACACTGTAAGCAAGCCAATAAAAGACTTCCAGCTGTAGTGAGATGCTGGAGTGTACTGGATAACATATTACAGCATACAGTCTGCTGGCTGGAGAATACTTTATTATCTTCTAACTATGTATCAGTGCCAACTCAAATGCATCTGGGCAAGTTGGTAATACACATAGATTGTCCTAAGCTTTATAAAACAACATAAACTTTTCCCAGAAAAACAGCTAGCAGAAGGAGCTAGGTCAGAGATATGGAACTAGGAGGCTGCATGTTTTCATGGCCTGCTTCAAGCATCTTGTCAGATTGTGGGCAAAACCCAGAGATTCACTTTCATCTCATCCAACTCATAGCAATTAGAGTCCTCCTGTATATTGATAAAAGTCAGGTGCATCTCAGACACCTTCTGGCAAGACCTGACATTCCCTCGTGAGGACAAGCATTCCTCACAAGGGCTGAATGTCTGACTTAGGTGCTGTAAAGGGCATAAAAGCAGAGCAAATCCTCCCTGGGTTGCTGGCTGATTTGATTGCTCAGCTGTACAATGGAAATAATTGGATCTGACAAGGGAAATGTGAAGATAACAACAGAGACTGTGAGACACTCAAATGTTATGATAATAGATGTTGTACATGACCTTAAAGTAGATAAATATGAAATGAATTATTCACATATCTTTCATTAGTCCATGACAGAACCATTCTGATTCCAACACAGCTGCAGCGACCTACACTGTTTTCAGCTGTTCCTTCTCCTTGATTTTGTTTTTTCATATCTTTCTTGCATTTAATGTTTTCAGGGCTAACTTTTTGCTAAATATGTATTATTCAAGAGTAATAAATAAAACCTGTAATAACCTTTTATTTCCAACAAACCCCAGGAAATGTTCAGTTCTCCCTCTCCCCACTTTAAAACCTCCACCCTAGGAGTATATACAGCACATGTGAAGAATGTCTGGATAATGAGCAATTCTGAGTCACGAATAATACTTCCAGATTTGCAATTTTGGCAGCTGAGAGTAGGATTCCCTGTTTGTACTGCGTCCAGTGCTTTCCTGCAGCTCTTCCCCCTCAGAGGCCCTGATTCTGTAGACATATTTAGCAAGAAGGTCCTCTCATTTACATGAAGTTTTGCCATCAGCTGAGGATCCTTCCCAGGAAGCCAGGCAACCTGCTCATCACTTCAGGATGAGAAGCTTTTGCCTTCAATATTTTAGCTGCTAAAACACAAACAGATGCACCTAATTTCTCTGGAAATCAATGAGGGACAAGTACTCAGGCAAGAGGGCTGGAGCCCAAACAGGTTAAAAGTTAACCTCTTCTATCCCTGAGATGGGATCCCTTGTACCTTTCCCACTGAGGCTGTCTCTGTCTCATACATGCTGCGGAGTGCCAGCTGATATCAAGTGGTTTGCAGTGGCCTGTACAGCAGTCAAGGCAGCCATGGGACTTATGGGTGTTTGGCAGCTGCATTTCTATCAACATATTCACACAAGCTTCTGCAGATTTCAGACGATGAATATAGATCATTGTTACTTTTTATTAAATAAATTGGCAATCTAAGCCTACATATGACCATACTACAGGATCATCCATAGCATTTGCTGATACAATGAGACTACACCTTTTTCAGTCATGCTGTTATGATTCACATAGCTAGTTGTGCTGTTGTTCACAGTTTCAATGAAGAGGTCACACCACAGCCTCATGGAGGGCAGAGACTGAAGTAACCCCTAAGTCTGGCTCCTTCAAGTCAAGTTTCTGGTGAGGAAAGTATGGAAAGATTTGCATCCTACAGTTTGTGAGTGTGTCAATACACAGAAAATGTATTTTTTATCAATAGTCCAGAGCAGCAGCCATAAGACTGTAATAGTCAGTCAGCTAAAGACTTCAAAGATGCAAATATTGATATTGGTTTGGGTGAGCTTACTGAGGGAAAGACAGCTTCACTGTGTATTTTGTCTTTGCTAAAGGAAAATAAATAATCCTACAGGCTTGGGCAATTCTTGCTTGAGAAGTGACACAGGAACCATGGAATGGATAAGGTTGAAAAGGACCACAGCTAGTCACCTTGTCCAACCTTCCTGCTCAAGCAGGACCATCCCACAGCACATGGCACAGGACTGCACCTGGGTGGTTCTTGAGTATCTCTAGTGAGGGAGACTCCACAATTTTTCTGGGCAGTCTTTTCCAGCATTTAGTCATCTGCATTGTAAACCAGTTCCTCCTCATGTTCAGGTGGAAAGTCCTGTGCATCTGTTTCTGCACATTGCCTCTTATCCTAGTAGTTGACACCACCAGAAAAGGCCTGGCTCCATTATCTTGAGCCATTATCCATTATCCACTTTCCCTTCATATACTGACAGACCTTGATGAGGTCCCTGTTCAGCCACCTCTTCTCAAGCCTGAACAGGCACAACTCTCTCAGGCTTTCCTTGTGAGCACAGTGCTCCAGTCCCTTGATCATCTCTGTTGCTCTTATCTGGACTCACTCCAGGAACTCCATGTCTCTGTTGTGCTGATAAGCCCAGAACTGGACAGAGTATTCCAGGCTGCAGCCTCACTAGGGCTAAGCAGATGGGCAGGATCAGCTCTCTTGACCTAATGTACTCCAGGAATCTGTAAGTCTTCTTGGCCACAGCGACACACTGCTGGCTCATGGACAGCTTGTTGTCCACCAGAACCCCCAGGTCCTTCTCTGCAGAGCTGCTTCCCATCAGGCCAGCCCCTGGCCTGTACTGGTGCAGGGGATTACTCCTCCTCAGATGCAGGACCCTACGTTTGCCCTTGCTGAATTTCAGATTCTTCTCAGCCCAACTCTCCAATCTATCAAGGTCTTTCCAAAGGGTTGCACAGAACTATGTGGTATTGGCCAGTCCTCCCAGCTTTCTACCATTAGCAAACCTTCTGGGCAGGCACCTACCTGTTCCTCCAAGCCATGAATGAACAAGTTAAACAATTCTGGGCCCAGTAATAAACTTCATTAATTCCATGCCTAAACTAGAGTCTGTGTCTCTGATTACAGCCCTTTGGGATCTGTTGTTGAGGCAGGTCTTAGTCCACTGCACTGTCCTCTCACTCAGTCCACATCTCCTGGGTTTTCCTATGCGAATGCAAGAGACAGTGTCAAAAGCCTTGCTGAAATCAAAGTAGACAACATCACTGCTCTCCTGTCATCTATCCAAGTAGCTGTTTCATTATAGAAGGTGGTAAAGTCAGTCAAACATGACTTACATTTAGCGAATCCATGCTGACTACTCCTGATCAGCTTCTTGTCTTCCACATAGACAGAGATGGCCTCCAGAATTAGGTGTTCTCCAGGGGCTGAGGTGAGGCTGAGTGGCTGGTCATTCCCTAGGTTCCCCTCTTGACCTTTTTGAAGACCTAGGTGATGTTTGCTTTCTTCCAGTCCTCAAGAACATCTCCTGATTGCCACAGCCTCTGAAAGATGATCGTGAGTTGCCTTTCTATGGTGTCCACCAGCTCTCTCAGCACCCACGGATGTATCTGGTTAGTACCCATGGACTTACGTCAAGTTTGCCCACGTGTTCTTTAACCCCATCCTCCTGGACCCAGGGACAGTCTTCACTCCAATATTCCTTTACCTTGGACTCACGGGTCAGAGACCCCTCCCCGATCCCTGACCAGGGCTGGTCTTGGCAGTGGTGACAGATGCAAAAAAGGTATTCAGTAACTCTGCCTTCTCTTCATCCTCTGTTACCGTAGTCCTCCCTCCATTTAGCAATGAGCCCACATTATCTTTTGGTTTTCCTTTTTTATTGATGTGTTTGAAGAAGTCCTTCTTGTTGCCCTTGACATCCTTGGACAGATTTATTCTAAATAGGCTTTGGCCTTCCTTGTCTCATTTCTACTTACACTGACAGGATCTCACATATTCATTTAAGTAGCCTGATCCTGCTTCCATCTCCTTTGTATTTCTTGCTTATACTTGAGTAATGACTGGAGTTCTCTATTCATCCATGGAAGTTTCCTGCCTCTTTGGCCCAACTTCTTTCTCATTGGAATGCATTGTTCTTGAGCCTGGAGGAAGTAATCCTCAAATATCATAGAATCACAGAATCTTCTGAGTTGGAAAGGACCCACAAGGATCATCGAGTCCAGCTCTTACGTGAATGGCCCATATGGGATTGAACTGACAACCCTGGCATTATTAACACCGTGCTCTAATCAGCTGAGCTAATCTCAGTGGCAACTTGCCACTCTTGTACTCTTCTCCACTGCAAGGGCCTGTTTCCATGGGATTGTTCCAAGAAGAACCCTGAAGAGGTTAAATGTAGCTCTTCTGAAGTCCACGGTTATGATCTTACTTGCTACCCTGCTCTCTCCTTACCCAATACTGAACTACACAATCTCATGGTCTCTACAGCCAAGGCTTCACATCTCCAACAAGGCCTTCCCTGTTTGTTAACATAAAGTCAAAGAATACACCATTCCTTGTGAGACCCTCCACTGCTTGTGACAGGAAGTTGTCATCAGTGCTTTCCAGGACTGTTTGTGTTTCACTGTGTTGCTACACCAGCAGATGTCACAGAACCACAGAATATTCTGAGTTGGA
This sequence comes from Rhabdornis inornatus, assembly GCA_013397075.1. Lineage (NCBI taxonomy): Eukaryota > Metazoa > Chordata > Aves > Passeriformes > Rhabdornithidae > Rhabdornis > Rhabdornis inornatus. The sequence goes on along the minus strand of VWZS01003093.1, from coordinate 8,218 downwards.
AGGGACACACAAGCATCATCAGGATGATGTCAGGATAGTTAAAGTCTCTCACAAAAACCAGGACCTGTGATTTGAAGGCTCCTGCTAGTTGCCTGTAGAAGGCTTCATCTACTTCCTCCTGATCAGGTAGCCTGCAGCAAACACCCACAACAGTGGGTGTTTATTAGTCTGCCCTTTTATCTTAACCCATAAGTTCTTGATGCACTTATCATCCACCCCAAGACATTCCAAGTGTTGTTTCACATTAAGGGTAGCTCCAGCACCACGCCTTCCCAGTCTGTCTCTCCTAAACAAGGCGTAGCCCTTCCTGACAACATTCCAGTCATGTGAGCTATCCCACCACATCTCTGTAATTGCAATGAGATCAAAATCCTGTGACTGCATATAGATCTCTAGTTCATCTTGTCTAGTCCTCATACTCCATATGTTGTTCAATTACTTTACAGATATTTGATTGTGTTAGTATCTCAGTAGGGGTCTAAAGAGATGCCCTATAGTCCTGTCTTGTGGTTACACCTTTGTCTATTTCTGCTTGCCCAAGGTATTCCATCCTGAGTTTCTTTTTGCTACTAGGATGGTCACAGTATTCCTCCCCTTCCCACACATTTTCTCTGTCAAGCCTGGTTATGTCTCCATCCTCCTTAAAATCTAGTTTAATGCTCCCTCAACAGGCCTAATAACTCCTGAGCTAAGATCTTTTTTCCCTTTGAGACAGGTGGATCCCGTTATGTGCTACTCATTGATGTTAAGAGGTATGATTTCCCTCATATGATAATTACCTTCTTGTCTAGTTGTCTGACAAAACCAGTTCACCCATTCCCATCCATGTGCTGCCTGACAGTGTGGGATGCTCTTACCTGCCACCTGAATTCCCACGTAGGCAAAAGAGCCAGCATCTAATGCCCTCAGTCTCTCCATTCAACATGCTTAATTTCAACAGAAAGAAACTACAAAAATTCACGTAAGAAACCTGAAGAAAAACTGCAGGAAAGCAATGACTATTACTCTGGTCTCAATTTCACTCAAGAGCATGGCAAAAGCTTATACAGGTTGTGAAAAAAAGGACCTTTCACTACTAGTATTAATAGTATAATTGTGTCCCTCTCTTTAAATAAAATGGTTCATGGCTTCTAAGTACTCTGAGATCAGGCAAAATAATAGTTAGCAAACACACTTTGTATATGTTCTAGTTATTAACTATTTTCTTCAGACTAAGAAGTAAACAGTCAATGCAAAGGCAAACAGTAGCTGAGGCAGTCAATTTGTGTCATACAGCAGCCCATGTATCTGCTCTAAGAAAGGAGCCAGGGTAAAGGGGTTCTGCCTTCAGTCCTCATTCACTTGATACAGGCATTCAAAATATGCAGCGTCTATCTACGTCAGTGAGTGATGCATCACATGGGGTGAATACAAAGGAATATTTTCCCCTAATTAAGAATTTTACAGATCCAGATCTGGAGGCTGGATGATGCATCTGGTTGTCCTCCGTAAAGAATTCCATGTTCCAGGGCAGATCAAAGGCAGCAGACAGTATGACAACACAACACATTTCGTGCTGTACAGCACAGGGAAGGGCTATCACCATCAGACATCTCGTGGTCTTGTGCCCATCATCCAGTCACCACCTTACCTTCAAGAGAGGGGTTGGGAAAACACACAATTTGAAGCACATGTGCTGTGCATTTTAAGTTTAATAGTTCATTAAGTGTCACTGCTGAAATCAGCTGAGGGATTTCCACCTCTGCTTTACTCATTCAGAAAATTAAGCAGTAAATAATAAAATAAATAATTTGGAAAATTATCTAAACCAATACTAAACTGGAAAGCAGATTTTTGAAAGGCACAATTAAACATTTGCCATTTGTGACTCAGTCATAATGATGCAATGCGTCATACTGAAATACTGCAAAAGCAGTGTTTGCTTCCTGTTCTATTAATGTTCTTAGAACTGGGTGGGATTCAGTGATATGTGTCTGGCTTAGGAATTGCCTACATCTTCGTCACTCAGTTCCAGGAGGGATGATCCTATCCTTCTAGAAAAACTGCCCACATTCCCATAAAATCAGTTAAGAAAAGCCGGGGCCTTAATTAAATATTAAAAAGAAGAAAAAATCTGTCAGGTGTTGATATGCCTGTCTTTTCTATGTGCATCAGCACCTACCCAGGCATAATGATTGGCCAGGAATTTTAGAGTCTTAGTGTGTGGCACCAATCACACAGAGGGCATGTTCACTAATACAGGTTGGCCTGGATAATGGAGTGGGTTTAGAGGATATTTATTTTCCTTTTAGCCCAGTATGATAGTGGGAAATTCAGGGCAGAATGCTGTAGTTCAGGGGCAACCATTCATCAGCTAGGAATTTTGTTTGCTACACTGGAAACTCTGAAGTCCCATACAGAATTATGAGGCTTTTTAGTTTGCTTTAGGAGCACATTGATACTTTCCACAATACCTTTTGCTTGTGGATAGTATGGAATGTGGAAGAGCGACTGAATTCCTTCCTCTCAGTCCAACCCTGGCAGTGAAATTGTGTCCATTATCTGGATAGACTTTGGTTTGGGTAGCCAACTGAACCTTAACTTTAGGGGTTTTTCAGTATTTTTTTATCATAGTTTGTTGCACAGTTTCAGCCTGATATTATCTTGGCTCCAAACAGTATGTATGGTTTTCCATTAGCAATTTGGAAGGAACCAATGTAGTCTACCTACCAAGCTCTTGTTTTGTGTCAGGTGCAGTGGTAGATTTTTCAGTGGATCATTATCTCTCAGCCAAGCGTGGCACAGGCTACAAGCAGAGATCACTGTGTTGCATAGTTCCCTAGTCACTGGCCACCCTCTAGTGATTGCTCCTTTAAACAGATTTTGGTTTTCTGAATGGCCTTTTATTATATGCAACCATTCCAACAGATGCTCACACTTTTTCCTTTTCTCCCTCTGTTGCTACCCCAATTCATCATGTCAGTGAATCTACCTGATTATTCAACAGGTATGCAGGATTATTCCATGTTGGGTGTGAAGGAACATACCCATGAAAGGGTTTTCATTTGGCAATATTTAGGATTTCTTCCAATTTTTCTCACTGCCACAATGATACTCAATTTACTTCACAATGATTCTGCTCCCAAAAAGGGACCCACTCTGTACATCCTTTCAATACAGCATAAGAATTTGTGTACATGTACATGTCTTCCTCAATGTCTGATTCCCTGGTAAATACACTCAATACTGCTATAATTCCTCCAACTCCCTTCTTCTGTCATGACCCTGTTCCCCATATCAACTTGTAGAACCACTGCTCAGTATTTTCACACTTTCCCCTCTCATCTGGCGAATGCATCTGTAAACCAAACATCCTTTAGGTGAGCCTAAAAAGGGAGAGCAGGTTTTATACAGGAAGGAGGAGGGGGCAAGTCAGGTTGTTTAGCAGACTTTTCTTGTATTTGGAATGCTTTTGGGGCTCCCTCAGTTACTTTGTGAGACTGACAATAATAACAATTTATGCACACCGTTTCCAGACTGTGGCCCTCTGAGTTATCCCTCAGAAGGGGAGGGAGGGAAACAGGGAGGGAGGGCGGGAGAAGTTCCAGACAGCACGGGTTTGAAAACTTTAAAAGGCCCTCACAAAACGACCAACTGTTGTCAAATTGGGCTTTTTGCTTCCTGCAGGGCTAAGCAAACAACAAACAGGCCCTTTTCCCATGCAGAATATGGCTTCTCAGCTTCTTTAGAGCTAAATAATAAACCCCAGTGGGATGGGTGGGACCTTCAGGTCCTCGCTGCCACATATGTATGGGTAGACAAAGGATTGCAAATCCCCATTCAATTTGCAGTAGATCTGTGGGATGTATTGGCTCCAAAGTTCTATGTACACTGTCTTCAAGCTAGTAGTTTTGGAGCTTCCTCATGTGTGGAGGATCCAGTCCCAAACCGCTCTTTTCTGTTAGATCATAGAGGGGGCAAGCAATAATGGAGAGGTCTGGAACATGTTTTCTCCAAAAAGCAAATAAACCCAAAACATGCTAGAGCTCTTTTTTATTCACAGACATCTTTACTTGCTCTAGGGTGGTCAAGGTTTCAGAGAGAATACAACTGTTCCTCCTTTTCATCATATAACTAGGAATTTAACCCCAGAGGAATAAAGCTGTACCTTTTCTCTGCAATTCTGAAGTCCCAGACTCTCCATGTGGGTGATAACATGAGTCTGGCCCTCTGTGGTGACATCAGAGCCACCCACCAGTATATCGTCAGTGTATTGGTATACTTTAGCTCCTCCCTCATGGACAATCTGTGCCAACTCCTACGCTAGTGAGTGATGGACCAAAGTAGGGAAATGTTGGTATCCTTGAGGGAGCTGAGTAAAGGGATACTTATTCTCCTCCCAGGTAAAAGCAAAAAAATCCCTGTCTGCCTCCAGCAAAGGATCCATAAAAAACATACCTTTGACATCAATAGTCTCAAGGATTGAACAGACCCATTCCTGAATTGTGGCAATCAACTTGGCTATGTTAGGTACAGCAGCTGTTCAATTGACAGTGTTAGCACCGAGTCGTCAATAATTCACCTTCAGCCACAACTTCCCATCAGGTTTATGGACAGGCCGTACAGGACAGTTATACGGTGAGTGTATGGGGACAACTACACCTTCCTCCTGCAATTCTGCAATTACTGGAGCAATTTCTTCCCATGCTCCTAAAGGGAGTGGGGCAGGGTTTCACATTTGTTATTATGGAAGGAGGCAGACCTGCAGCATTCAACAATAGAGGAACAGAAGAAGATGGGAGGCCAAACACCCATTCTCTCCCTCTGACATCTGCCCAGGCATGTCCCCTTAAGAGATCCACTTTCAAGATGTTAGCCAGTAGTGGCTCCACAATCATGACAGCTTCTGTGGCTGAGTCATCCCCTGATAACCAGCATTTCAACTGAGCTGTTCACTGAGCTGGGATTTACCAGAAGCATTAGTTACCCATATCTTTTTCTTTTCTAGCTTAATGCCGCAATGAGTGGCAATTTCAATTTGAAGTGCTGACATTTGTGCTCCACTATCTATCACCAAAGTAGCCAAGGATTTAAAAGAGAGTAGGGAAAACGTGATTATCATATGTCCCTGGCTGTTTTCTGTGAGCCTTCTCATATAAATCCACCAAGCACTCCTCAGCTCATGCACTGAGACCAGAGTCCAGTTTGCTGGCTCAGAACTGGTTAAATTGGTTAGTAAATTGGTATGGAGGGACTGAGGGGACCACAGTGTTGGACTCTTGAGGAGAGTCACCTATGGGAGGTTCTTTGATCTTATCCCAATCCTTTATCAAGCCTTACAGGATAGCGGTGGGTACCTTGCCCATTACTTCTTGAGGAATTTCTTTCACAACACCCTCCACCCACCAACTGTATCTCTGCCCATTAGCTGACACATTTGTCTGTAACTACCTACCAAGGCAGGTTTTTGGATCTGCTCTAGCCTCCTCTAATTTATCTTTGTTTCAGGACCACCTCTACCAGAGACCCCCAGTTGTTGACTAGTAGTTACTAATTCTTGGGCTACCTGTAACCAGGTTATTCCTAGTGGTGCACTCCTTCTTCCAGGCCTAATGCAGTCTTGTAACTGTTTAGCATGGACTCTTAATGCATCAGGCAAGCCTCAGATCAAGACAGGAAACCTCTGTGGATCCACCTCAAATTCCATAGACAAATGTCATTGCAGGACCAATAACTGCGTGTGCATTATTTGGAGAAATACAGTCTTTCGTACATTTTCTGCACTGACTGCAATGTGTCAGTCATGAGGGTTTTAACTGTGTGTGGATCTCCCCTTTATATAAGGTCCATGCTTGGTTACAGTTCATAGTCAGAAAGACCCTTGGTCCCCCAGCAACCTCTTGCTTCAGCCTCAGTCAAGAGAATCTGATCTTCACTTAGGGAGACCCTTCACACATATTAAGTCTGGTTCATCAGCCCTTCAGCTGTGTTTTTCTTGAAGTTTAGCAAGAGCTTCTCCCTTGTACAGAATAGTCCAAGTGGTAGTTTGCTGAGCTTCCCCCAGCCATCATTAGTAGTTTCAGTTTCAATGAAGGGACACATATGTATTCCTTTGTCCTCCTGATAGCTTTGCCTAAGCTCTTCCAATTTGCCAGCAGGGTACAAGGGTTTATTAACACCCACTAATCCAGGGCACCTTAAATTGATGTCCTTCACAATTGTGATGTAGTTCACAATTTTTTGTTTCTAGCTTTTCTGCCTCCTGGAGAGACAGATGAAGGAATCAATAAATTTTCTTTTCCACACAAACTGCTTCATGCTCCCCAACTAGCTGCAAACATTCCTTCTCTAATTGCTCCTGCTATGCTTTCTCTGACTCTCATAAAGTTCTTATCATATCATATATGGATTTTTGAACAGCCTACCTATCTTTCCACGCTGATTTAAAGGCAACTGGCAAAATTGCATGTAGAAGTAATTCTGAACCAAGGACAGATATTTGGAGGCGAAAATGCGCATTTAATTCACCCTGGGCAATCATTCCTTTTGAATCAGTCATTAACCCATTCAGAGCTAATGTCTTCTTCTCTGTTAACCCTCTGAGAGTCAGCTTGACTCTCTCCTGGGGAGAACCTTTCAACAGGACCAGGTTATTACAGAACACTTTTCAGTAGGCCTGATGTGCCCAGGTAATAGCAAGAGGAGAAAAATTATTACTATAATTTCACAATGAGGCGACAGCCACCACCTGACTCATCCTCAGCAACGCCTTTCAGCAGCCCACAGAGGGTGAAGGTCCATTCTCCACCATACCCTTGGGGTTGTTTAGAATAATTACCAGGAGAAAATCCTCAAATATCTTTGGACCACACCAATCACTCCATCACATCCAGGGAGATCCTGTGCCACAATGCCAATAAAATGTTACAAGACACCAAAGATGAGGGCAAGTTAGATTCTTATTAATAGATCCCTTGGGGTGGATTAGAGTGAATAAGCCTAAGTGATTGGTGTTTATAAATATGTACATATAAGTTTATTACACAAAAATTTGGTTGCAAAGGAAAGCAGGTATGTAGCTGTTTCATTTATTATTATCTGTAGTACTATAAAAACATGAAAGCATTGCAATATGAAAGTGCAACAACATCACCCAAGAATTTGCACAAGGGAAAAGAAAGAGAAAGGAGAAGAATGTGAAGAGCTCACCACTTGCAGGCTCCACAACAAGACGTGGTTTGTTCACAGTCTTGGCCAAAGTGGTGGTCGCAAACTGGTTGGTCATGGGTGGAGTCCTGAAGAAATGATGGGAAGAAATCCACAGGAAAATCTATGAAACACAAAATCTTCTGGGTTTATAACTACTCAGGTTTGGGTGGGAATGCCCAGGTACCTCCCCTGTGGTGGGGAAACTCTGGGAGCCCCCGACCTTCTAAGACAACACAGCTGCCCATCACACCAGCACGCTGAGTCGATGACGGCCCATTATGGGGCCATTCACAGAGATGAATGGCTGTGGCACTCTCAGGCCACAGTCAACATCCCAGTACTTCCTCAGGTTGGGGAGGAGAGGGAGCCCCATAACCCAGTGTTTTGTGCAAGGCAGGATAACTTAGCATGGCAAGAGGCACCTGCTCAACTCCACAGGACCCTCTCCTACCTCACTCATAGCCTGTTGCAATNCAGGCAGGTCGGCTACGGACAGAAACCTGCTACAGTTACACAGAAACTTAGGCCTGCAACACGGTAAGTGTGCGGCGCGGCGCGAGACCTCGGCAGCGCAGGGGGCGCAGCAGCGCAGTGTGCGCGCGGATGTGCTGCCGAGCAGAGCCCGGCGCTGCCTGGCGCTGGCACGCAGCAGCTCCAGTGTGCCAGCGCTGGCGGCGCCACCGCTTGCGCTGGCAGGATCGCTCCCGAAAAGTGGCTTTTTAACATCAGAACCGCTGCGGGCAGCCGGCAGGGGCCGGGGCACAGCGAGAGAGCTCAGAGGCCTCGGAGCAC
>VWZS01003092.1:0-18403 GCA_013397075.1 Rhabdornis inornatus | reverse complement strand
ATGTCCTCTCTGTCTCCCATCAATGACCCTCACGTGACAAAACAGAACCAAGAGAAAAATACTGCCACATAAAGGCAAACCTCTAACCACTATAAGTTAATTTCTGTTTTAATTCTGATATGTAATAGTACTTCATACAATGACACTTATTCTGTCACCTATTACCTAAAACCTGAAAATATAATTATTTTATATCCTGTATAACACTGTAGCATTGCACTTGCTTTACAAGACCCTTGCATGGTTAGTCAGGTTACTTCAGTGATTTTTAATATAATTATCAGTGGTTAGAGATACATCTAAAATAATCCCAATCCACAGTGCTGCACCTAGTTTACATCTATTTCATCTATCTCTCAATAAATGTATTTTCCATTCTTCTGTCTTTAACAGAAATTTATTCTTTTACACAGAGATATCAAGAAATCACAACAGTACGTATCAGTTATATGTCAGTTAAGAGCATGCTATTAAAAGGACACTGAACTTTGTACCACACAATAAAGCCCTCTTTCTTCAAATAAATTAAGAAAAACAAATTATATTTGCCCTGCCATAGAGATCTTCACTCTGAAATCCCTACTGTAATTGTAAAGCATGATTCATGCCATCTTTAAAAGAAAAGTAGAAATTATTAAAATATAACTACCAACAAGGATTTCATTCTTTATTTTCCTGCAAAGGCAGATAGGTCTTTACAACTACTATAAAAATAATTTTAAAAAAAAGTATCAATCCTAGTGATGCTTTCCTTTTAAATTCCTATCTAAGTAGTATGAAGAAAACAAATTCACTGAAGTTTAGTCTCAAGAGATAGAACCGGAAGCCAAAAGCACTGAAAGTGGCAGCTGGCTCCTGGACAGAAGAGAGGGCTGACAGCCAAAACTTTGTAATTCTAATCCCATCTCTGTTAATTGCTTGCTGTTTAGCTTCAGGCAAATTACTTAACCTCCATGTCTCAATTTACTTAATTCCAGGATTATGCTACTTAGATTATGTCGCAAAACACAGGGAGGAGTATTACAGTTGTTACCGCCACTGCAGTTACAAAATCTGTGTGGGATTTGTGCTCATGCATTGAATGAAATGTTCCAGTTTAAGTCCTATCTAGTTACTACACAGGTGACACTTCTATCAGGGCAAAGAAGACAAAAATGAACAAACAAACCACACTCATATCTAAATTTGAATTGTCCGTGGAAATTGGTAGCTATTTCAAAAAGTTACTAGCCTGAAAACTGCAGTCCTCTGCATATCAGTATTGCAAACTGTTGGTTTAAGTAACACTCTTTTCTCTAAGGAAATGAGCTCACATTGCACAAGTGTACTGAGTAAGAGCTGCTCATTTTGACACTAAGAGATATATACTAAAAGGAATACACTAAGAGGTATGTACTTCTATAAATAATAAATTATTTCTGCAAAATATATAATCCGGCATCATAATTCAAATTCAGTTGTATATGATTAATATTGTGCGTGTCCATTCAAATATGGAACCGAACGCTTTAATTAAGCATGTTAATTATAACAGTCACTTAAAATATTCATTAAGACAACAGTAAATATGTATCCATACTTTTAGATATAATATGCATGTTCAGAAATTAGAGATTTAAGGAATTTGTATTTTCCACACCAAGCTTCAGCAACCTCTTGAAAGTATACTTGAAAATAGCTGACTGCTTGTGGGTGAAGAGAATTGAGAACCTTGGTTTGCTGTCAACGAATTCAAATTTCTGTATGTCTGAATCTCAATGACCTATTCAAAATGTAGAAAATAACAAGTGATCAATCATTGCATTCCATCATCAAAGCTACTATCTGCTTATAGAAAGAATACAAAAGGTAGAATAAAATCTGCATTGTTGCAAAACTTAATTTTTCTCTGATTTTTTCCTTCTGAATTTGAAAAGACAACCAGAAATGAACTTCTCATAACAAAGTGAAACTACTGACAAAAATCCATGAGGTTAGATTACTAAAGCTGGGGATGCAATGGATACAGCAGGTCACCAAACAGAACAACAAATAGCTGGCCTCAAATATCCAAATATAAAATGAATTGGGCTGTGGAAAGACAGGAATAAAAAACAAGACGAAAAAAAAATCTCATTTCATGAAAAAAAAAAAGATAAAAAGCAACAGAGAAGCAGAAATCAATCAAACAGGGCAGAAGGATAACCTAAGCCAAGATGAATCTCAGGTCTACTGTAGTAAAAATTTAGGTAAAAATAAGATCTTTACATATTACTATAATGCCAGCCAGTCACATATCTTTAGTAAAAAATAAAAAATGTTTGAAAAATTTGATTTTAGTGTGTATAAAAGTTGCTTGCTCCCAAGGGCTGTCTGAAAAGTTGTAATTTAATCTTTATATTCTTTAACATGCAATACCTCTCATAAAATAATAGTAAAACCTCTTGAATTAATTACTGCATTGTTCATAAATCACGAGAATCAATTACTACATGTATTGTTCCTTCACTGAATGCCTTTAGAAAAGCAGCTTCTGGTTGTTCAATAATTTGGCATCTTACTGTGTCATAAGCTGGCACACACAACTGCAAAAAATTCTAATTAGAGTTAGCAATAAATATTTAGAAGTTAGACTTTGATGCTTGCTCTTGTAAAACAAATCCTCTTTTAAAAGTAGATAGCTTTCAAAAAACTCCAGAAAAAAAAAATCTTTGAAGGTTTTGGTTTCATACCTCTTAACTTCTCACTGCAATAGTAACAATACAATGTAACACAATATATGGTACCAAAACAAAAGAAAGGTGGGGAGAAGAATTAATATAAAATTATTACTGACAGAGATGAAGATTAGTCCACTGAAATACCAGATGTGTTTTTTATGTGTTTGGCCTTAACCCCAGAAACACATTTAATGATTAAGAGTATTAGATTTAAACCTCTGTGTGCTTTCTCCCTCCTCAGAAGACAGCAGTATAGTAAGCTGATACAAACATGCTTAAGTTTTGTATCATCCTGTAGCATAACAAAAGTATATATATTGTGATTATTTCATTAGTTTTACATAGGTATAGAGGAACATATCTGCTGGGTAGAGTTAAAAGAAGTATAGTTTTCACTCTTCCCAATGCAGGAGCCTCTACTGGCCAAGGAATTCCAACCTGTGACATTCTACCTGATATCAGAAGCTACAAACATAATGATCTAAGCCTGTGTTTTCTGTTTATTTTTAATATTCTTACTTATTGGACGTAGTAGGTTCTCTGAAGTTGTTCCCTGTTACTAGGACAAGAGCAGTAGGACATTTCCAGCTGTTCCTTCCTAGAGACAAAGAGCTATGCACAGATATGGAGAGACCAAGAATGAGCAAATTAATACAGTGTATACAGGACCTGGTTTTTAGGGAATTACTTTATGTTATAAATATAAATTCAGAAGAAAGAAATAAAAAAAAAAAAATCTTGAGGTAGCTTAATTTAAAGAAGATATACTTCACTTTCTACAGTTAAGAACTGCTGTTTTTTCAAGAAAATAATCATGCTTTCAGAGCAAGGTTACGGATTACCAGTTATGTAAAAAAATTAGAACTTATAAGGTTGACTACATGACATAACATAGAAAAAAAAGAAAAAAGAAAATGAAAAGATGAAAGAACGTTTTTGCATTGAGAGCATAAGGGTAACATGTATATTTATAGCACCAGAAAAAAACCCCAACACTTTAAATAGTGTCAAAGTATCCCTCATCTTTGAGTTTAACCACACTGCAGTAAATCTTGTAATCACAGTCATATACACATGTTCTAGTCACTTTTAATTAAGGTAAGCCAGTACAATTAACTGTTAGCCACAGATCCCTCAAGCAGGCAAAAAAAAGTAACTACAGGCACCTTGCAGACAAATCAGGCTTCGCTGTCTGCCTAATGGTTAAGGTAGCCAGCACATATCTATACTGTCACAACTATGTTCAATTTCAGAACTGACACAACTATCCAACAATGAACTTGCAAATTCCTTATAATTTCTCACCAAAAAACCTATACCAATCCATACTCCATTGCACACACTAAGCTCTCTTGCTTTCTGCAATCCATTACAAAGATGTTAGTTTAGTCACTATCAAAATGAGGTTTCGTATAGGTGTGTAAATCTTTCCATACTGGTGACCTCCAAGTTCAAATCTCCTGTAGTACTTGAATGTCAAGTTTCTTTTTCAACTCACCAGCACATTCTCTTTTTTAAAGTAAAACTGAGTTCTTTATCCGATACGCATCTTGAGCCTCCCCTGTTCCCTCAGATCTGAGAATTTAAGTCCTTTCTGATCGAAGTAAGGGCTTATTTCTTAAGCTTTCTGATCATTTTCCAATGAATGCTTCCACCATGCCCTCAATTTCTTCCTTATCCTGTTTACAGGTGATTCTTCCGCACCACAGAAAAGGAGTATTAAATTAGTTCAACGGCTAAAGCATTACATTGTAAAAAGGCAGGAGCCCTGTGACAAAGTAATTTCAATTGCCAAACACTGCAAATGGAAAAAATATTGGATCTTGCACTGTAGAGCCAGAGCCAACTGTCTGCGTCATTGTCATTTGAAAATACTCATGTTCTTCCCCACATTCTGATTTACTGTGACCTTTCAGGACTGACTAAATTAACCTCTTTTCTGAAAGAAATAAAAGGACAATGGAAGTCAAGCAGGTGTGCATAGTTTTGTAAACGAACAATGAACAACAGATTAAAAAATCATACAGTTACCTCCAATGTCTAGATATTTACTTCCAGCAGCTGCTATCTTACTCCTAAGATCAGATGAACGTCTAAAAAGGCCACCATAAGTGGCCTTAAGTGAACGATGAAAAAACACCTGGAGTACTGAAATAAATTCCGCCCTGGGTACTTCACACAGATGATTAAACGCATTATGGATTTGCCTTTCTATTTTTCATTGCTTTTCTAAGAATGAAGGTATTAGATTCTTAAAATGCTGTGAAAAATACACTAAGTTTTGCTTTAGATCAGAACAGATTAAATACTGGTGCCAAAGAAAACCTGTTGCCTGGCATTCCTAAATTGAGCCAGCTTTTTGACCATATAGCTAGACTTTGTATGGTCATGAAGTACTAGCACTGCTTTTCAATTCAAATCATCTACAAAATTTCTAAAGATTTTTACAGTTATGTTCACAAAATGAAGGCTGTCCAATATATGACCCAGTGGACATGCATACATATAAACACCAGCAGAGATTTTGGAGAACAGCTTTTTTCCTGAACATTGCTACCAAGCTTGACTAGCTTTCTGACACAACTAAATTTCTGTAAAAGATCATTAGAGTTAGGCAATCTTTGAAGACTGGACTGTTTTGAAAATATTTTTTTCTATTTATTAAGAAAGGCATCTAAGTCATTAATTGTTTCATTTAAGAGATTTTACCCATGACATGTCTCTAATTAAGTAAATTTTTTCCTTTCCTGAGGGAAATATGCACAATATGAACAGGTAAGTTGATTTCTTACATGAGCATCCTAATTTCTTCACCACTGTAAGCTGGTTGATAATCAGTAGTAACAGTGACACTGCTTAAGTTTACGTAAGTTGAAGATTTGGTCCATTATTTTCAGATTCAGGTTGAGAAGCACATGCACAGTACTGTGATCAGGTTACTAGTCATATAGCTTCCAAAACCAAAAGTTTTGCAAGCTTAGCTCCTTATGCACTAGAAAAATGCTGACTGTTTCAAAGCTGGGTGAGTAAACTGATACTACTGGTACCTCTGCTCAAGCACAACTCACCATATCCAATAACCATAACTGAGTCTTATTCGTTAGGCAGCAGTTACCACCTCACACACACACACACACACACAGAATACAGGATATATTCCATAGATTATGAAATAATTACCTGGGTGACAGGCACTCATACTACACTGCACAGAAAGTTAGAAAGTAAATGGGAGTTTTGCTTAGCTTCCTATGAGACAAAAACAAACCTGTGTTTCTAGCAAACTAATTCATATTGTGCTTGAGTTTTGCAGGTAAAAATATAAGTATGTTGGTGTTTGTGATAAAAAAATTTCTTCAAAAGAATTTAAAATTAATTTACTAAAATTCAAGACTGGATATTGGTTTGCTCAGGAAGTATAAGCACATTTCTTTTCATATAATTACAGAGCACCCTAGCTGAAAGTGACTCACAAAAATCATCAAGTCCAACTGTGGTCTTGAACTGGACAGTCCCAAGACTCACACCACGTGTCTGAGAGCCTTGTCCAAACTCTCCTTGAGCTCTGTCAGGCTGGTGCTGTGAACACTTCCCTGGGGAGCCTGTTCCAGTTCCCAAACACCCTCTGGGTGAAAAACCTTTTCGTAATATCCAGCCTAAATCTACCCTGACACAAGTTAATGCTGTTCCCTCAGGTCCTGTCACTGGTCACCAGTGAGAAGAGAATAATTCTGGAATTTTATTCCATAAGTATGTGCACTTCAGCAAGTAGAAAATAGGTATCTATTTATCCTAATCTTTCTTCTTATTTCATTAATTGTAGCTGTTAATTCATTTTAATTTCTCTTAATCATAACTAATTTCTAGAGTTGTATTCATATATAAGGTAACAACTACAAGGAGAAGAGAAAGAGATATAAACATTTCTAATTTATATACCGTTTGTTTAGAATTCAGCTTTTTTGAATGGCAAGATACAGCAGAGAGGGCAAAGCTGGTTTGTAGTAACAAAAGAAAATCTATCATGTTTTTTATGTATTTGGTAAATCTAAGTCTGATCCTACAGCATAAAAAAATTTACACTGAAGTAGAAATTCTAACAGCCTGTAGTAAAAGTATTCCCCGTGAAATGATGCCAAGTACATATTTGTATGCCCTTATACAAGAATCTCCAAATGTATTGAATGCAATTCTTTGTAGCACTTCATCATGCCTCTGTGTTTCAAAAGTCCTCGTAAATATCCATGCTACACTGGTAGTGGGCCTAATGTTTCTCTGTTTATTGACTGACATGACCAATTTCTTTAAGGTCTGTTAATTCTCCCTGTAACTTTGGAAGAAATAAAAAAAAATCCAGTGAAATAAAGCTAAAGAGTGGGTAAACAAGAATGAACAGGAAATATATTACAAAGTAATAAATAATATATTTATTTATATCAGCACTATTTACTATTTGTAGAACCCTCATAAAATAGGATCTGACTGTGCTATATACAGCAAAAACAGACACGATAATCTTCCTGCAAGAATGCTTACAGTCTTAATCTTACCCCCTAAAAAGTTTGCAGTCTACGTAAAAGATAAGGCCTGACAGCTGACTATTGCCAAACACAATACATTGAAAGTATGAGAGTTTTAGTCTGCAGGAATGGCCTTGAAATGAACCCTGCTAACTATCCAACAAATTGTTGAGGTTTTTAGCAGAGGAAAATACAGCTGAAGGGAAGATTAGGAAGTCTCTTTGTGGATAACTATGGAAAACTAAACTTTTGCTTATCTTTCTTAATAGCCTGCAATGCACGTTTACACAAACCTGTAAAATGGCCTCCAAAACAAAACATGTCAGAAAGAAGTCACTATCTCTGCACCCTGGTTTGCAATTATCAGAACCGTAACAGGAGAATGCTCATCAGCTTGACTCACAAGAAACTCTGCTGCTGACTCACAGATATTAAAATTACAGAAAATATATTGAAAAGTAATCAGTGATCTCATTTACTAAGAAAAGAGCACATTTCAACCAAGTGAGAAATTGAGAGCTTACAATAAATACATTGTATGTCTTCAAGTTGTAACCATCAACACAAAATACTTCCTCAATCAGGACACTGACTCAAATCTCACATTTTAGGGTTGAATTACTATTTATTTTTTATTTTGTCCACTGAGTGTAACAGGAATATAATGTCTTGCTTCAGTTCAGGAAATATGGGATCACGGCCAGCAGATACCCAAATGATCAATCTCATATTAGAAATCAAGACTAGGTTGTTCAGCATGGAGAAGGTTCTGGGGAGCTCTTATAGCAGACTTCCAGTATCTAAAGGGGTCTTACATGAAAGATGGAGAGGTACTTTTACCAAGGGCCTGTACTTACAGGGCAAGAGGTGAAGGTTTCATACTGAAAGAGGGTAAATTTAAATTGGACAAAAGAAAGAAATTCTTTCTGTGAGAGCTGTGAGGCACTGGACTAATGCTTGGAAGTGTTCATAGCCAATGTGAATGGGCCTTTGAGGAATCTGGCCCACATGGAAGGTATCCACGTCCCTTGCAAAGGACTGAACTGTAAGTCATTCAAAGTCTCTTCACACCTCAACCATTCTATGATTCTTATCTGCTAGAAAGTTCTTCTTACATACTCAGCATTCAGATCATCCCAGATTCTGTTTTCTAATGAAATAAACATCCCAGCCAATACATTAAACCTGCCATTGATAACTTACAGCAGTTGAGACTTCAGTTCTCCTTCTGCTATAAAATATCAATCTATTTTAGTATATAATGAGAGATTTACATTCTGGAGCTGTAAAAGAGATACAAACAAGCTAAGCTACATAATGATAAATGCCATTGATTGAATGAGTCTGCATTTTTGTACTTCTGTCAGGATAGCAGTCTGCATCCATACACTGGCATGGTTCTTAAGTTCCAATTTTTCGCTCTAATTGTAACATATGAAGAATTCCATAAGTTACTATTTTAAAGTTTAAATATTTAATGTCTTTCATTGACCTCCTTCACTACTGAAAAGCCTGTAAAGTATCATATGGCTGACGTAAAATATTTCTTTAGGCTGCAGTTAAACTGTAGTTGGAAAAATCTATCTTGTTCATTGTGTATTTCAAAAAGAGCCATGTATGTGACAAATATATGGTCAAACAGCATAGTGGGTTGACCCTGGCCTGGTGCCAAAACCTCCATCACTGCCCTCCTCAGCCTGTGGAGTGGCAAGGAAATACAACAAAAGACACACAGGTCAAGAGAAGGACAGCTGAACTGATCATTCACCAGTTACTGTCACAGACAAACCAGACTCAGAGAAATTAATGTATTTATGATCAATCAAACAGAGCGCGTTAATGAGAAATAAATCCAAATCTTATAAACACTGTTCCCGCACCTCTCCCTTCTTCCTGGGCTCAACTTCATTTTTGTTTTTCTCTCCCTCCTGCTCTTGAGCAGCACAGAGCCAGGGCTTGCTCTAAGTCCATCACAGCTTGTCTCTGCCACTCCCTTCTCTTCACCCTCCATCCCTGCTCCAGTTTATGGTTGATCCCTCCCACAGGAGACAGTCCTCCATGAACTTCTTCAACACAAGTCCTTCCAATAGAGTGCAGACCTTCAGGAAAAGACTAAGGCAGCACAGATCCCCCACAGGGGCATAAGTCCTGCCAGCAAACCAGCTGCAGCAGGAGCTTCTCACAGGGCTGCCACCCTTCAGGTTCTTCGGGTACGTGCACCTGCTCCACTACGGGGTCCTGCCTGCACAGGCTGTAGATGGGTGTCTGCTTCATCAGGGGCTGCAGGGGCACAGCTGCCTCACCATGGTCTTCACTATGGGCTGCAGGGGAGTCTGCTCTGCTGCCTGCACCGCCTCCTCACCCTCCTTCCCCACTAACCTGGGTGTCTGCAGGGCTGTTTCTCTCACATATTCCCTCCAACTCCTCACGCTTTTCTGGCTGCAATTGCCCCAGCACGGCAACTTACTCCCCTTTCTTAAATCTGTTATCCCAGACGCACTATTACCATTGATGGGCTTGGCTTTGGCCACTGGCAGGACCACCTTGCTGCCATCTGGCATTGGCTTTGCTGGACATGGGGGAAACTTCAAACAGATTCTCACAGAAGCCACCTCTGTAGACCCCTTTTACCAAGAACGTTACCTGGCACAAATAGGGACTATTTTCTAATTTCTGCTTAACAACCTGCCTGATGTCTCTGTACTCTATAGCACTGTCATCTTCCCAGACGTTCCTAAGCTTTTACTTTCTGCAATTCCCTGATTTATTCATGGTACAACTTCAATACAGAATGAAAGATGCAAAAGGCTTACAGCAAAGAGCCTGAGCCTGAAGCCTGGCAGATGGCCAGGCAAGGAAAGCCTGTGTAATTGTATTATCTTGCACTCATATAGGGAAATAGAAAGTTACAAGAATACCTTTGAATCTATCATTTCCCACTAAGTAAAAACAAAGAAATCTTCACCAAGCTGTTTTTTTAATTCCCATTAGAAAAAGGAGTTCTACAGTATAATATGTATTTCTACAAATTTCAAGTCATCCACACACTTCCACTGATATGTATGAGCAGCAGCAGCATAAAGCAACTTGTAATCACTAAAGCTGGTACATCTGTGTCTTGGGGTTACTGTATGATGCCTGTATCCCCAAATCATCTGCTCTGTTGGTGTTAGATAACACACTCTGCACTTCTTTTTCCCCCTCTTCACTCCTGCGACCAGTCTTAAAGTTGTAGAATTTAATACTTAACACCAACAGAGCAGATGATTTGGGGATACAGGCATCATACAGTCACCCCAAGACAATCTGCCTGAAACTAGAAGAGAGACAACCACTATTCTACCCAGTTTAGAGACTATCTCTTATAAAACAAAGAAATCCTTGATCCCATGAAACCTCAGGCTAGGCAGAACAAAACTTACACTGCTTTTCTCCCCATTAGTTTCTCCTTTCACAGCTTCTGTCATCCTTACTGTATCTAGCAAGACTGTGTCTCAAACAATCCTCAGATCTTGCTTTGCATTTGTCTTGTTTCTAAATCAGAGATTTTCTGCTCACATCTTCCCACTCCTGTATCTTGCTATAAACCACCCCCCAATCTTTCCACAAATGTAGTGTATTCCATTAGGACCATGAGTTTTGTTAACACAAAACAGCATTTTGAAACTATCTGATCAACCATTTAGTTTCAAATTCATTCCAGTGTTAGCAGTTTTAATCTCATATTGTAGATACGAGACACAACAATATTCGTCACATATACACCTCACCTCTTTTTAAGTTTCACCTTTTTTCAAAGGAATAATGACCTCTACTTGATACAATGACATAATAAAAGAGCATAAAGGAAAACTTCCAGACACTCTAAGCAGCAGAGATGCCAGTTATGCAACTAGTTAGCCAAGCCAGGCAAACTACCTCCAGTACATGCTTTGTTTTTGATTGTTACATTCTTATGTACTTATATTCCACTAACTTTAAGCTGCAAAGGTGAGAATACATCAGACAAAGCCATAGTTGACAAGTTCCCTCTTTTTTCTCTACCACTAATACAATCGCAGTATGGTGTTTAACAGAGATTATTTCAACAGCTACTCCAATTTACTGCTGCACATTTGAAAATGATGCAATGTAACAGCAATGGACATCTTTCTCATTTACATTCACTGCGGACAATGAAAACTTGATGGCTTTCCTTTTTTAAATAAATCTGAATCAGACAGTTCCATCCCTTAAATACAAATAAAATACTATGCTGAGTTATTTATTTTAAGATTCAACTGCTGTATGGCAAACAGCCTGCATGCCTTTGTCATCTGCATGGTATGCAACATTTTCCTGCTCAACTCTAGCAAGAGCCTAAGCACAAACTTCAAGCTATAACAAGCAGGATGGATACCCATATTGGAAATAAAAAAGTTTGTAGAACATCATCCTTTTGTCTCTCCCACTTCAGTTTTTGTAATTTCTCAAAGCTAGTAAATGTAACATTACAAGAACCTTTCAAATAAGACATTATTAAGTCACTTGTAGGTTTTCTGATTTTTGTGAGGTCCTCTCAATGAAGCTTGAAAAATAATTTTATTAGAATGTGGACCCTATAATTAAGCTCCATGAGATTCAAGTAGTTTATGTAAATGACTTTTCATTAAACTTTTCATCATCCGTCACGAAAGCTGGAATTACAGTGAAAACTAATCTGAGTTGCACACTAATTCCCAAAAAGGATTTAGCATTACATATGGGTCTTCAGCATTGTCTGGGTACTTCAACTCCAAAAACCAAAATTTCAGAGATATTTCTTTAACTTTTTCTTTTTCCCCCTAGCATCTTCCTGAATTTTGTAACTGGACCTTCTATTTGCAGTTCAATTATTCAAACCAATGCTGATTATATTGCTGTCCAAAAAGTCTTAATGCAAATGTAATCTTACTGCAGATTAAAAAAAAATGCATTTAAGAGACAAAAAAAAGTTTAATAAACTTCAGTTAATTCACACATTCCCTAATGACCGCAACAAAAAATCTGAGCAACAATCCCGATTAAAACTTTGATCTTGGCTGCAGTATTGTGTTAAACTAGGGGTTCTGTTACTGGTAGAAAATATGTATGTATGTATATATTTATTTACTTATTTCAAAGCTTATCAAAATGCAAAGGGCTTCTCAGTCTTTAAATTAAGCGTTCAAATACATCTTCCAGGACTACCAAGGAAATTTAACAGATCGTAGCTTACAATGCTAGAATTTGTTCTGTAGAAATTCATATATTAGGAATTTTTTTCAAAAACTAATCTGAAAGTTTGCATAATCTCCATTTCAATTCACTTAATTTAAAATAAGGTCTGCATTTGAATTACTTTTTTTTTAGAAACTTAAGTAATTTTCAATGAACACGAAAAATAGTACATAAAACCCTATGTGCACCAGTCTTTCTTTACTTTAATAATTCTTAGTTTTTAAAAGATGAGAAATAGTAATAATAATTTTTTTAACATAACTTTTAAAATAACTTACAGGGAAGGAAAAACCTTTGTCTTTTAAATCTTCTATCACATGTAGACACAGAAATCATTCCCCTTATGATTAGTAACTAAAAATAATAAAATCTCCAGCCTTATTTAATATGCACGGTCCAATAACTGTTTTCTGTTAGTACCTGTTTGGTTGTATCATAAAAGGAACATTTGATTAAAAAAGTGTTCATCTGCACAATATGCATAAATTAAAAAAAACATTGATTTGTCAATATTTATTTTTAACACAAGCCCAGCAGAAGGTGATACACACTGAAACACAAGACGACATGCTCTACCCAGAGTTTTTAAAATATTTTCCAGTAACTACTGCAAAAATAAATAAATGTAAGCATCACACAAAATACAGGTTTGACAGAAAAGATTAGCAACGCAAACATGCAGTTTCTAGACTGTGAGGCCCGGACTTCAGCTAAAACAGTACGTTTTTTCTTTGTGTAACTCCACTAATTCTGTGAAGTGTATCTCTCTACAGGTGGTGCAATTCAACATTAGTGACACCTCTTTATCTACCTGTATGATGCTGATCAAAATCACCACAACTATCAAGGGAACTGAAAAGTACCTGTTAAACACGATCCTGAGGATGTGAAGCTATGCTCTGGCCTCAGTGATGCCCCCTGTGTTATGTTATCCCTCATCTGTGCTTACTTAGAGATGCAGAGCTTATTGCTTCATGGGAGAGTGACAGTCTGCTGTATGTTTCGAAGTTAAGCCTGTGTGTTTCAGAATGCAATGAAATGCTATGCAGAAATTAGCAAAAATGTAGACCTTACAACTACTGTTGTGAGCCTAAACTCTTTTCCATTCCTCTACTTGTGAGCTCAAACCTGTAATAAGCTACATATGATATAGAGACAGTTTTTCTTAATATCCAATTAGAATCAGAAAAAATCCATTAATGGTTCTTTTATAATAGCACTTAGCTTATTAAAACACATAAAAGGTTAGGCTCCCTTGGGCCACTTTTATGGGCCACATATTTAGAGCTGAGAAAACAATACGCACTTGAAGGAGGACAAAACCTAGTTCAAAACATACACCACTGCAGTTTCCTATTTAATTTCCCATTTTATTTCCTTAGTTCAAATGTATTAGAAAACCCCATTTTAAGAAGTAAAAGGTTTCTACTATACAGGGATCAAATGCCCTGCAAATTTAGCTGTATTTTAAATTCATCACTATCCCTGGACATAAAGCTCCACTACTACTACCACCTATTAATAAATGAAAAACATTCTGACCGAAGATACAGAAGTGCCTAGCTTAAATAGTTAGAAGACAATTTAATTTTGTTTTGCAACTGATAGTCATTATGCACACTTCTTCTACTTGGAAAATTTTAAGTGTCTTATGGAGGGGAAAAAATCCTTCACCTAGCAGCTTTGTAAGTGAAACAGAGTAAATTTACAATATTTTGAAATACTATTTTCAATGTACAATGTATCTACAGGCACTCCAATATACGTATAGCTGCATTACAAAAAGGCAGAGAATAAATAATCCGAGACATGCTGAGCTAAACAACTATTGGTATGCTCAGAAAATAACAGTGTGTCATTTCTCTAAGTTCAAATCCAGACATGTAAATAGGAAGTGCACATTACAAATGTCTCATAGTTGCTGACAGTTACCTGAATAAAATCAGTGGATCATTCCAGTAGGTGACTTAATTTAATTAATTTCCACAAAGAAACCAACTATCTCCATTAACCATTTCTGACACCTATGCAACCAGAGATGAACTAAAATGCAACAGGAACCAATTTTTGCAGGACACCTTCCTGAGGCATTGAAATGGACTAAATTTGAAACATCGCATTTCAGTTAGAAGGATTATTAATCCCACCACAGTATAATGACAGTAGTAGTTGTCATGGTGCAATAAATAACATACGGGCAAAATTAATTTTCCACGCTGGTAGACTTCAGGAAAAAAAAGCATTAGTGCTTAATGGTCTTAAACATAAATTGTCTTGGGAAGTCTAATGTAAGCTAAGAAAAGTTGAAATGAAAAAAAGGTAAGATTTGGTGTGGAGTACTATGAAAATAAAACTGCATTTCGGTATCACAACATTTTTAGCCAAAAAACACACCTCCTAACTGCTGTTTGCAGCTGCAGAGGTTCCCTCACAGTAAGTTGTGTGCAATGGGAAGGTTCAGCTAGGATTTCTGATAAGCAGATCTTAGCACAGAATTACAGAATCACCAGGGTTGGAAGGCACTCTTCAGATCATCCAGTCCAACCGTCAATCATCCAGTTCAACCATCTTATTTAGCAAGTAAATCTCATAGATGATAAAATACAGAAAGTCAAGCTTGATTTAGCTTCATAAAAAGAAATATGCTTACTATACCAAATATATTTTTATGTTTCTTCAATTCTGATCCAATTCAATTAACTGTAGTTCAAGTAAAACTACATTAACTACCTTAGTTTTGGTGTACCACTTCCGTACACTTAATATCTCCATAGTTTATTTAGTGTAGAATGTCTTGATAAACCTATTCCTATCACTAAAGGATTTTGTTGAGGTTTTTTGTTTTGGTTTTATTTTATTTTCACATTTACCACCAATGGATAGTAGAGACAGCAATTTACAAAAAAATTCACTAAAATAAAGACAGAGTGAGGACTACAATTCAAATAGAAAAAGTCAGTGACTTCTTGGTACTGTGCATTTCTAAGTACCCACAGCTGTAACTTCAATTCATAAAACACAGACTTATCTTTGTTTTACACAGAGTAACAGAATTGCTGTGAACATATTCATTCATGTAACAGTACTGATTCATGGTAACATTACTTGATTACTGCCTGATAATAGGAATGAGCTTTTACCACTTCTGCGATCAAGCCCTAATGTTTTACTGGACAGAAAACTTACTTGATTTTTATTTTACTTAAAAAAATTCAGGATCAAGCCAGGATGGGACAAATTCAGCACACCATCAGAATTAAAAACTCTAAGAAGATACGATCAAAAATGTGTGATTTTAATGGAGCACCTGAGCCCTGTAGAATCAATACTGGGTATGCAATACTGCATGTCAGTAAAAGAAAATACGAACTTCACTTTAAAAGTAGGAACCTACTGTTACTTTCAACCTTTATCTGCAATCTCTATTAAGTGCGCTGCCTTTTCAAGTAAGTTGGTTGACCCACCCGAGAATAAATAAACATAATCTAGAAATTAAATAGTCAATGGCCAATACCTAATTTAAACCTTAAAAAAAAAGAAAAAAAGAAACAGAGAAAAGTAATATTATGATGCTACCCCTCGGGGGAATCCAGCTTCATTACAATCAACAGTGTGTCTGCTTTGTCCTTGTTATGCTCTCGTTTCATGCATGCTGAGCTTTCCTTGCTCACTGCATTAATCACTGTCCACAGCTGGTATGATTTAGCTGGGGTTCTGTTAAGAATATCACAGACTATTCAAAATTCAAGAAGTAAAACACTATTTATGAATTAAGTAGAGTTTAAAAACACACTACAAATCCTTGCAAAGTCTTTGGCTTAAATTCCAATATGCAAAAATGTTACATAATTCCATATACTATACATGCAATTTTTTAAAGATATCTGTTAAAAATAACTGCACTCTTGAACTTACAGTAAGCATCAGTGAAACACTACACACTGAGCTAAAAGTGGTATTGTATTATTTTAACAACAATCTTTACCTTTATCTTCTAATTAAACTTGAGTATTACCATGCATGACTAAATGGCCTTTGTAAAGTTCTTATTCAATTTCTGCTGGAAAAGTCACTAGTTTCTGTGGTAAGAAGTTAAATGAAAATGATGGTTTATTTCCTTAGCTCCTTTATATCTTTGCCAGGCCACTTATTAAATTTAAAAAAACAACAACAACAACAACAACAACAACAACAAACAAAAAAAAAAACCAAACCAAAACAAAACAAAAAACAAACAAACAAACAAACAAACAGAAAAAAACCCACAACAACAAAAAACCCAAAAACCCAACAACAACAACAACAAAAACAAAAACCTAAGAAATTGCAAGCAGAGCTTGCAAGAATAAATAAGCGTCTCCCTACAAATCCCTCAACCATTATACGGAAACCTACATACAACTAGAACTGTCCACAAGATTTCTCCCTCTTTTTTTTAATGTCTCTCACACCCACAGACAGAAACATATGCAGGTCAATAATTTCAATAGAGCTCTTGCCAATAACACAGCTCTAAAAAATACACCCATTTAAAGAAGGCATAAAAAAATACTGATTTTAAGTATATATGATAAATTTGAAAAGGGAATTTAATTACTAGTTAATCAAATTTTTCTTATTTTTAAGAGCACTACAAGTTTTCCTTACTACGGATCTAACAGGGCTTCTTATGAAAGAAAAGTGAACCTTGTGTTCAAAAATTAACACAATTTTTTTCATATATATGTGAAGTGTTTTATCAGTAAAATATTGTGATGGTTATCACAAGGTATTATTATTCTGGTCAGAATTTTTGTTTTATATGACTCTGACTTCATTACCAGATGCAAATATAACACCAGAACCAGTAAAAATGAAAGCTTATGCAAACAGAAAAGATTTCTCAAGAAAAAAAATTGATCCTCTTTTTCCCAGCAAAATGAAAAAGTAATTTAATTATCTACATTCTCACATTAACTTGCAACTAATGCATAATGTAATCAATACAGTGATAAAACATGTTTCGCTCATATGTTTACCCACAGTCAGTTTCATCAAAAGAATAATCAAGCTTCGTGTTCCTCCTTCAAAAATAGAGTCTACATAGCCATTACTTCTTAAATAGCACATCTGTTTTAGGGATCTTGGGGGTTTTTAACATAATTCAAGCAGTATACACTCCCATGATGAGACCCAGAAGAAGTATTATCTTTGTGCTATTCTGGTACATCATCCAATTAAATGCCACACTGCCTTCTACAGAGTTACACACATTAATTTTCAAGGTGCTGCCAGTGCTAGCAGTACAGAGACTATTGGCCCAGATACATGTGGCTCAGTCCTGTGATCATTTATGGATTCTTTGAGGTCATCAGGGGGACAACCTGACAGTCTCCATCTCCTCTCCCTCACTCTTGTTCTGCTAACACCTCAATACCTCACACTAAGGCTTAAGTCTCATTAGCCTTCTCTATCCCATAACTCCAAGCACTGGCAACCCACCATTTCACCACGCTCAACACTGTTGGAAAGCTTACACTTACCAACACAGCCTAACAAACCACAGCTTTCTGACAGTGTTACGAAGTAAAAGAGTCATGCATGACTCTCCAGAGAGTATTTACTTCCATGGATTTTAAACAGGACACATGCTTACCAGACAAACCTTAGTCTTCATTACAAGGAAGGGCTCTTTCCCTGAACCTATTCTAACCTTGGGCACTGGGAAAAGCATGAAGATACGCCAAGCAGTGGTAATCATTACTTACCTTCAACTGAGACGTTTCACATATACACATAAATAAATAGAAAAATTGGTATCTCAGAGGAAACAAAAAAGGGGGAGATGAGGTGTAATATACAAAAAATATACAAACAGAGAGAGAGAAACTCTTCACAGTTTCCAGGATATATTAATGTACCTATCAATCAGTCAAATTTGTGTTAACAATTCATATACTTCATGTG
>VWZS01003091.1:36601-55222 GCA_013397075.1 Rhabdornis inornatus | reverse complement strand
CACCCCAAGAGACATTATAAATTAGAACAACATATCCAGTAACTGGTCTATTCCCACACAAAGTAATTGGGACCAAAATATTATTAGAACAGGGTTTTTTCCACTTTCTCGAGCCCCACGTTGGGCGCCAAAATATTTGTCCTGGTTTAGGGCAAATCTGGGGGAAGACCTCTGGAAGGAGCCCCCAGAGAGCAAACCCCTCTGGGCAGCCAGTTCCTGTATAAAGTTGCTTGCATGTAGTAAATAGACGCAAGTTAACTTTTTTTTTTAACCGCTGAAGCTGGGTGACATACTAATCTTTCACCTTTAAGATACAGTAAATGACAGCTTTTCATTGAGGAAAGAGGTCCCAGAGCTGTGTTCTTGTATTTTCTCAGTTCTTTGCCAGTCGTATGGAATTGTTAATCTAAGTTAGCATTTTGTACTGCAATTTGTTGCTGTAATGTCACTTTTGCACAGCAGTATAACACAGAGTAATTTTTTTTTAGTATAACTTTTTCACTCATATCAAATATCTTTAAACAGGATTCAAAGCAAGTACTTTTTATCAGACAAAGTCTTTTTTAAAGTGTTGCAGGGCATGCTTTACTGCCTTTTTATACAAAACACATATTTTTCCTGCCAAAAAAGAGAATTAATCTTTTCACAGTGTTCTCTTTCAGTTATAAATGCATAACTCACAGGATCTTGCCTTGTATTTGCAGTGAAAGCATTAAGTTTGTTTTTTTCCCCCTTTGTTCTGAAACCCAAATACTGCATGCAGTTGAAAAATATCTGTTAGCATTCTGTGGATAATGATGTGAATTGTGGCTTTAGGGGATACCTGGAGATAATCAGGCTGTGGCTGACCCCCCTCAACCACCAAGCACTGGTGCATCTCAGTCTTCAGCAGTGGCAGCAGCAGTAGCAACCATACCCACGACTACTAGCTCACTAGGAGGTAAGAAAGGCTGTTATTTGAGAGGATGTGATAAACAATGTGCATTTAATCAATCTCTTTTTCAGTCAGTTTTAAGTTCCAGGTGCTCCTGAGCTATTCAGAGGGAATTGGATAAGAGCTGTTAGCATGGAAATTCCAGGTGTGGCACTTTCTTGGGACAAGTGACTTGTATGTCATGTGCAAAATTTTCAAAAAAAATGTAGTGAACTTGTACAATTTCTTTAATTCAGTATTCTGAACTCTTAAGTGCAAGACCACAGATGTGGGGGGGATT
This sequence comes from Rhabdornis inornatus, assembly GCA_013397075.1. Taxonomy (NCBI): domain Eukaryota; kingdom Metazoa; phylum Chordata; class Aves; order Passeriformes; family Rhabdornithidae; genus Rhabdornis; species Rhabdornis inornatus. The sequence goes on along the minus strand of VWZS01003091.1, from coordinate 54,008 downwards.
GTGTTTTCTCTCACTTAAATTCTGGTTTTCTATGCAGTGACTGACTAGGCACTATCCACTATGACTATATTAATGTATTTACCACACAGAATCTGGGATATCAAGGGAGAAACCTGAAATTGGGTCATGAAGCACAGCATTGGAGAGACCTTTAAATGACCTAGGACTCCTCACTCAGCAGTGCAGCACTCTGACAGTGGTTGGTGCCTACTGAAGAGAAGGGTATTTATCATATATTTATCTCCCTCTTAAAGGGAGATAGATAAATATATTAAAGGAGCCTAATGAAGGGGTAGGAAAGGTCTGTCTTAGGCTGTGGTAGAAATGGTGCTTGAGATATAAGGGAGTGGATAGAGGTGTCTGATTGAGATTAACCAGAGATGAGGCATCCAGAGGAAAGTGTTGGAGATAAGGACAAGGCTGTTGGATCTTAGGAGAAGACTGGGTGAAAAGGAAATGCATTGTTTAAACTTAGATAAAGAAGTTTTGCTTAAAGCTAGAGTGAGAAAGGAAATTCTTTTACTCTTCAGTGGATGGTGTATTGTCCACTTTAATGTCCTATTTCTATCTACAGTTACAGTGTAGGTATGCATTTAATTAAGATTCTCAGTAACTTTATAAAAACGTATCATTTCACTGATCTTTTTTTCAGGACATCCACTTGAGTTTTTACGAAATCAGCCTCAGTTCCAACAGATGAGACAAATTATCCAGCAAAATCCTTCTCTGTTGCCAGCATTGCTACAGCAAATTGGACGGGAAAACCCCCAACTACTTCAGGTGGATCTTAAAACAAGAAAATAATACTTTCTAATTCTGTTTTAGCTTTACAAGAGAGACATATGTTGATGTTGTCTGGGATACATGTTAATATGTATCCCATAATGATGTTATGGGATATATGTTATAGTATGTTACTAACAGTTGCAACATTCTATTGCTGGCTTTTCAGCAGTTGTTGCTGCACAGAATGTATTTTCTATGATATTGGATACAAATTTGAGACGTCATAAGAGGTGCAGAGGGGGTGAGGAAGAGGGAAGGATCACTACAGTTGAATTCCAGTTGGACTGAAACATTAAAATTGCATTTTTTATGGTTAGATTCAGCAATTTTTTTCTGTGCACATTTTGCACATCCCTTTGACTTCTTAATTCTCTGAAAATAGATATTTTTACTTGTCTGTTGGCATGCTTAAACGTAAGTTATTTAAATATATGTGTTTCTTTTAATGCTCTGTACAACACAGCAAATAAGCCAGCACCAGGAACATTTTATTCATATGTTGAATGAGCCAGTTCTGGAGTCTCGCCAAGGTTTAAGTGGCAGTGACGATGGTGCCAGCACTGGAGGAATAGGAGATGCTGGGAATGCTCATATGAACTACATTCAAGTAACACCTCAGGAAAAAGAAGCTATAGAAAGGGTGAGCCTTTCTTCTTTGAAATTCTTGTTGCTGTAGGGTGTTGATTCCAGTGCATGCTTAAGACGTACTTTAAACTTTGTTTAACTCAGTAGTTCTGCGTCTGTATTTGGTATTTTCATACTTGGCATTTCGTAGCTCTTGTAGCCTTGTTTCAAATAATATCTCTTCTTGCTTTATAGCAGTTGAGTCTAAAATATCTTAAATCAGTCTCAGTGAGAAGAGGCAGAGCATTTTAAGCAATCAGAGACCATCTTATCATAATTGATGACAGAATGAGTTTCCCTCAGGAGTTATTCAGGGCACGATTCCTCTTGCAGAAGCCTCAGCCAGTATTGTTCTAGATCATGCCATGACAGGTTTCCAGGTGCAAAGATCTGGCTGCTTGAACATTGTGTGCAGAGTATTTGTAAAGTAAGAACACTCATAGTTAAGTAGATTAGTTGAAGTCAAAACTTTACCCAGTTACTTGTCTGTCCATGACAGTTAGTTAATTATAGTTTTCTGAAATGCTGGTAAGCATGAAAATATACTCTGGGATGGTAATATTGCATTCATAAATACTGTGTAACTGACTAAATATGGATTTGCATAGATGGCAATGCCTCTGAGATTTTTCTCAGGACAAATTGCAAGAATTTTGTCATACTGTGGTAGTGGTTTGGTACTCCAAAGACAATCTGGCATTTTTTCATCTGGCAAAACAAAAGTTTTTGTAGGGATCGTTAGAAGATACCTTTTTGAACATACGTGTCAGTTCTCTAGATCTTGAGGAAATTGGCAATTAATAAAATTATTTGTCCATGTACTTCTTCACAGGTCATCTTCTCTAGTCTGTTGCATTTCCTTTTAAAGCCATTTTATGCAGTAGAGCTTTATTACCTCTACAACCTGTTCTAAAACCCAGCAGAGATCCATATGTTTCTTTCTCTTTCCATGAAAGACAAACCTCAAAATTGAAGTTTTGCCTTCATGATATTTGTGGGCCTGAAATAAAGTCTAAGAATGGCTGGTGAGGGATAATAGGACACAGTTTTTCTCACAGTTATTTGATCTGCCCCATACATGAAATGCCTTGCAGGTGCTGTGAGGATTTTAAGAAAATCTCCAGATAGTGGAGTGTACTTGCCTTTGGCTAAAACAAGAATTCATTTGCTGAATGCCCCTAAGTGCTGGCTAAACCCTTGGCACACTAATAAGTTCTTCTCTTCTCATGCGCTGTTGTCACTATGTTCCAGACACTAATTAATTCCTTGACTTCTGAAAACCAGATTGCTCCCAGCTTACTTGTCTTGGCTGCAGCATGTAGTTAATTTTTTAAGATAAACAATTGAAAATATGGCTTAATGTGATGTGCTGGACAGCCTACTAAAGATCACAGGCTGGGAGCTTTTGTTCCAGGCAATTTTTTGTTAAAAATGCTTTGGAGCTTTGTATAATTGTTTTAACTTATTATTATTTGAAGTTGGGGTTTTTTTCTGCAGCAGTGCAATGTGCTGTTACTTCATGACAATACTGTGACCCAGGTCTGTTTTAGACTTACTGTGTCATTAAAAAAGTGACAAGTTTTTTAATCCAATCACTTTTTCAAGTGAGGATCCTTTTTACTAAAGGCAGAGGCAGCACCCTAATTTTTACTCGCTAAAGTCTGCATTGAGCTAGGCAGCAATGTTATTTTAAAAAAGGCAGTAATTACTTAAGTGGTATCTCAAGACACTAGACTTACAAAGAAGCCTAACATGCAAAATGTACTTCCTAAATATGTTTCTTTTCTTCAGTTAAAGGCATTAGGATTTCCTGAAGGACTTGTGATACAGGCATATTTCGCTTGTGAGAAGAATGAAAACCTGGCTGCCAACTTTCTTCTACAGCAGAACTTCGACGAAGACTGAGAGAATTCTTTTTCTATTTCACACCTCACACCAGTGCATTACACTAACTGTTCACTGGATTGTCTAGGATATTTGGGCTTATATTCATAATGCTTGGTGTATGGCATATAGGGGGTGGGTGGAAGGGAGAACATAGGAAACAAAGCAAAGAAAGCAACAAGTTTTAACTGTCTGTTTTAAATTCGCAGATGCAGAAAATCGCACAGTGTAAAAAAAAATATATACAACCAAAAATTCAGCTTCTGCAGATAATTAGTTCCTTCTATAAACTGTAGGTTAACTTTTTCTAGGTTTTCACTCTTACTGTACTAGTTCCAGAAGTGTAGTGTAATGCACTGCTTCATCTTCCTTTCCACTTAGTATTGACATTAGAAGTTCCTTCCCACTTAGTATTGACATTGGAAGTAGCCTGTGCTACATAGATTTTGCAGTCTGTATTTCATGGCAACACTGGATAGCAGCTTTGTGAAATCTAAAAGATCTGAGCAAATGTAATCCTGAATGCCAAAATAGGGGTATTCAGGTTTTTTTCTTCAGCTGTGTTAAAGTAGTGCAAGAAACACAGTATTTTGTCTGATGCTGAAGTAGAACAGTGTTGGCTTTTTTCTTTTTTTCCAATGAAAACCTATTACATTTAAAAGTGTCCTGACTATTGGAAAACACCACCTCCTCCTTTGTCCCCCTGAAATGATCTGAGAAACTATATACATACAGAAAAAAATTATTATCCTGTTTACATATTTTCTCTTTGGGAAAAAAAAATATAGATATCTAATTACTGTTCTCTTAATGTTATCTTGCAGTAAAAGTTTTAAAAGCAATAGATTGCATGTTTGGTTTTGTTATATGCACTCTAGTGAATTGAATATTCTTTTTCTGCCAGCAAACAAAATGCAAGCTTCATTTTTTTGTCTGCTGCAATGAGACTTTATCAAATCAAATTTCACCTTCCCAACTTTGTTCAACCAGCTTTTAGAGTACAGCTGTAAGTGTTCTGTTGCTCTTGAGTATATTGTAGTGTTCAAGCTATTTCTGTTAAGTAAGGACTTTTGGGGATTTATTCACTTTATAAGGAAGAGAAGTTCGAAACTTGAGGTATCAAGCTAACTATCAATTTATTCCAATGTAAAAAAATTGACACTCGAAACTTTCTATTGAAAAATAAACTCTGGTTACAGAGTTTTGAATCTTACTTCTACATACCTACTTATCATTTATTTTGTTTAGTCATCATCAAATGTTAACTTTTTTTTTTAATACACATTTACTTTTAGAGGTAATTTTGCCCATCATTGCAATACTAGGAATAAAGACAAATGTAAATTTAATCTAAAGCTGTTCTGTGCAACGTTACCTGAACGCAACATGGGGATAGTTTGATTTTTTTCTACTGTTGTAGTCCAATTACCTGGATTACAAATTTACCTCTACAGTAACCAGGAAAAAATACTATTAGTGGTACAGCACTGAACTCCTGTACAACTAATGATTTTAATGATTTAGTGGTACAACTGAAAAATTATTTTCTGCTGAATTTGTTTATCAGTGGATTAACTACTTAACTACTACTTAAGCTCAAAGTACAAGTCAAATGTCTTGAAAAAAAGAGCTAAAAAGACTGAAACATTTGTATTTCGTTTCTTCATTGATTGGCCATAGTCTGTAAAAATATTATCTGCATAAAACAATGAAATGTACTAAAGCCTTTTACTTTTTTTTCTATTCTTATACATCTGTGATATTTTTCCAGATAGTGTGTATTTTAATTATTCAGATTTTATTCTTTCAAAATTTCTTAGTTGTATGTTGTCTAAGTGATCAGTAGCACAACCCAAATCTATCAGTAGGAGATGTGATACTGCTAAATAGGAAATAAGTATTTCATAATATTTTCATTTTAGAGAAGTTAACATTAATACCTGAGTCAGCTAGTAGACTTCATCTAAATAGGATTCTCAGTTTATCTGTGAGCTGGGAGAGATGGATTTTGATTTAACACTGCACGCCAAAAGAGGCTGTTTGTTATCTGTAAAAGGACCAGCTGTCAGGTACTTGAAAAACACCAAATTGATACAAGGACTTCTTGAATGTACTTTTACTACATAGCTAATACCTAACTAAGACAAAAGCTTTTAGTTTGTGGGAGTCTTCTGTACTGATCAAACTGCTATGAGAAATAACCATTCCTTCTCTAGGAGGGTGGAGAGTAAAGCAAGAATGTCTGGGTGTTTCAGTCCACTCCCTCCAATTTTGATTTTGAAATGTTTACTTATTATAAATGTATTTGAATTAAAGTCTGTTGAGCTTGTTCTTTGTAAAAAAGAAAAAAAAAAAAAAAAAAAAAAACAAAAAAGCTAGTAGCTTTGTTCATTTGTAACTTTGTATGCTGAGTGACTGAGGGATTTATGGCTGCTGTGTTTGAAGCCTTACTAGTCATGCTGTTCCCGTTTTCTCCAGCAGTGAAACAGTGTTTTTGTGACTTCTGATGAACAACAGGTGTCTGACCTTACATGCTAGCAAAAACTGTTACCTGTCCAATAGCGGGATACTTGCCAGGGAGAATGATGTCTCTCTTTGTAGTAGCTGCCAAAAGGGAAGAATACGTGGAATTCATGTGGTGTTGAGGAGGTGTGACCTGAGCAAGCTGCCTAGGTATGTTGTGCCTCGTTTTCTACCAAGTACTACCGGGAGTTGTCTGCACAGAGTGCTTCTCAGCTTCTCTGCTGCACATCTCTTAGGGATTTGGGGATCAGTTTCCTCAGGGCTTTCTGAACAGTAGCTGAGAAAATAAAGTATTTCTTCCTAAGTTTTGGTACTGTAGTCCTTACCTTTGTTGTAAAACTTCTGAATATCTGCTTAGACAAAAGCTATTTATGATGCACTTTTAATTGGGATTAAAAAGTTACTCTGAAGTCATATTAATTCTGTAGTTGTCTGTTCTTAAGTCCTCTCTACAGCTGCATTTTAATGCTGTGGTTCATTTACCTCGTCCAGAGTTGCCTGATGAATCCGGCTAAAACCCAAGCAATTAAATTCCCTGTTCTTACCCCACACTAACAGAACTTTCTAGGAGTGTGAGATAATCACTCCTGAAGTCAGATTGTGACTGATTTTGGAGTGCTGGATTGAGCTTCACTTCAAGAGCATGCATGAATGAACCAAGCAGAGACACAAAGTCAAGTCCTCAAATGATGTATGCAGATCTGTCACCCATGGTTTCATTGGATGTTTCATTTGGTTTTATAGAGTTTTGGAGGCAGCCACATCTTTCTTCTTTTTTCTGATTTCTCTTAAATCCATCTCTGTGCACAAAACTAACCTAGAATTTCTGCACTTGAAAATACTCTCTAGCTCAATGGAAACAATAAGGTAGGAGTGGGGAGAACATCTTTGTCAGTAACCTTTTTGGTTCTTCTTCCCTGCCTGGTTTGGGATGCCAGCAGTATCCTTTGAAAACATTATTTTGACACAGCTATAACCACAAGTATGTGGTTATGAAGCCACAATTTACAAAATTTTATGTCTTCACTAAACCATCCAGAAGAGCAGATTTATTCCACCTGTGATTAAAGGATGTATGGGGAAAATTTAAGTATTCAGTACCACATAGTACATGACTGATCAGTGCTGTTGATGCTTGTAAGTGCAGACTATAGCTGATGTTGCTGACTTCTAATTGTCAAGTGCCAGTTCTGTATGGATATATTTCTTCACAGAATATATGGCCTATGAGGGAGGGAAAAAACAGTCATTAAACTTCTTGGTTTCTGTCAGGACTCAACTTCTTTCCTCCTGTGCATGAGAAATAAATGTTAAACACACAGAGTTTAACTCCAGTTCTAGTCAAAGCACATTTTCATGAAGACACCAGCATCTCTGGCATTTCCTGTCCAAACTGCAGTGAAACTAATAAAGACAAATACATGCTCTTCAATAATGGTAGTAGTCTGGAATAATTTTAATAGTGGTAGAGTCTGAAGATCTTCCCTCTGCTTCATCCCTTTGCTTTGGCATTTTCCTTTGTGAACTGTTAGAAACCTTTATCTTCTGTGTTCTTCCATTTGCTGAAGGTCTGGTACTGAAAACAGCCCTTAAGGTTTTGTGTTGTGTGTGCCTCATGCAGTTGTGCCTCAGAGACTTGGAGTGCAAAGTGTCTTTCAAAATTGGTATCTCTCTATTTTTATATGGCTCCACACATAAATGTGAATACTGTGTGGTGCTGAGGGCAAGCAGGAACATCCTTGAAATTCTTGCTGCCTGAGATAAGAGATTTCAGATGTGATAGATGAGGAGTAACCAGATACACCAGCAGGCAGCTGTTTGCCATCCCAGGGGAAGGGTTGGTTGCTGTCCTTGTAATGTGAAGCATTTGACTTCGAATGTGCAGCAGCCACAGATGAAAAAATAAGGCAGTGTCTCCCACGTGTCTGTGTGGCAGTATCTGTAGAATTGTTCACAGTCTTGCCAAAGTCAGACATGTATTTTTAATTATATCTTTGAATTAAGCTTGTTTCTTCCCACCCCCACACCCTTGTCTTTACTCTAAATCCCTTTTTTTTCTCCCCCCTTTCTTCTCATTATTGAAAAAATGCCAGCTGCAAAGGGAGCACTACCAGCCTCTGCTAGAGGATGGAAGAACAGGATTTCAGAATAGGAAAAGGGGCAGGAAATAGTCTTCAGGGTGGGATATGAAACAGGATAATAAAAGTGATTAACATCTGGGATAGAGATCTCCATAGGGAGGTTGAGGTGAGGAGTCTGGACCTGGAATTGGCAGTGTGTGTAAAAGGAAATGCCTGAGAGACTTAGAAGTGTGATGAAGGAATGGTGTGGCAGGACCAAATGGGGAGTCAGAATAAGCAAACCTTTGGTGGGACTCTGGATGTGTAAATAAGAGATGGATGGAGTATTTGGGAACAGAACTAATATTTATCTATAAGGGCACTTCAAAGACAAAGAAATTACTTGTTTCTTTTAGCTTGTCCAGTAGCTTTTTGTGTGGTACTTTGGTTCTAAAACCAGTTCTGAGGGAGGTGATATAGAGGTTACAAAACAACAAAGGCAGTAAAAAGAAGCAAACCAGTTTGTACCTTGGCATACACCTCACAGACGTGATAGAGTACTCTTGGGTAGTCTGACTGCACTGAGGTCCTCCTGCTTAAAGGTGGAGAGGAAAAAAAAGTAATTTGATTTTTATTTCTGTGAGTCTCAGTGTTGCTTGAAGTGAGAGAAATGATCTGTCTAAAAGCATACATTTCATATTAGCATACATGCTGCTTGCTTCCCCTGTCTCCATGTTAAAATACCACATTTCCCTTTGGCAAAGGGCAGGATTGTGCAGGACACTCTTGGAGCAATGTTCCTGATGGGACTATGCTTTTTGAGCATGAATGTAATTTGTGATCCATGATTGTCTTAAAATCTTAACTGTGACCTGTGGAAAGCTGAAAAAATCTGCGAATATTCAATCTTGGAAGGGCAGTAGGGTTAAGATGAGAAGCTACTGGAATATATTAAATATGACTAAGTCAAGAAAGCTGTAATTTTTTTTAGCTGCAATAAGAAATTGTTGCTAAATGCATACATAGCCTTATTTTTCACATTTCACAGAATTTGCAGTAAGCGGCTCTCTGGTGTGCAAGCAGAAAGGAGGCAGAACACACAAAAAGTAATTTTCTAAATCTAGTTGAAGTGTGCCTAATTTCCCTTCAAAACCTGTGGCAAATGGTCATTCCTGAACCTCAGTTTGCCATGAACAAGGGTGATTTTGCTCCCAGGCAGGGGCAGCAGGATGGAGAGCTGTTACTGCTGAAATTACCTTTTTGCTGTGGCCACCTGTGGGAAATAGGCTTGTAGGCTTGTAAATTCATCCACTGCTCTTGGCAAGAGTGAGCCTTGTGATCCCAGCTCAGAATTCCCTTTGCTCCAGGGTCGTTTGGAAACGACCTTTTGCTTTCCAGATTTATCAAAGTGTGGCCTTTGTCACTTGTGAGTCCTGCCCTGCTTAAAGGGGAGAGTAGCTGGGAGCTAAGAGTGCAGGTGAGGAGAACAGGGAGGATCCCTGATGAAGGGGTAAGCTAGTTTTTGGGAAGAGTCACATTATTTAAGCATTCTGATGCAAAATGTGGCTGGGAGTTGAAGCCATGCATTTGATTCACATGGTGTTCATGCTTTCAGGTGGCAGATACAAACTGGTGCTTTTAGAGGAGAGAAACACCTTGTTGGAAGGTAGGGTGGCAAGAAAAATAGGTTTGCCTAACGGAGCTGCTTTTAGTGCAGAATTCTGCTAGTTTATATTTGGATTTTGAAAGTGAAGCCACTGATGCTGCAACTTTGTTTCCTTGCAGCACAGCTGAAGGTTGTGGTGTCTTTAGAATGCTGTGTTTTTCCCTAATAAGCCTTATCCTGCCCTAATAATACATTCTGAATGGCTCAGATGTAAGTGATTAGGCCTGTGCTTACATAAATAGGTGTCTCAGTGGTAAGATGTTATTTGCATGATTGTGGTTTGTAGGTGGAGAAGCTGCAAACCTGTCATCAAGTTACTCATTCCAGCTGAAAAAAACCTCACTCTGTGTGGCTGTCACATCATCAACATCATAGCTGGCATGGAACAATTAGTGTTAATATACAAGGGACTGGATTTTTGTCCCTTTCTTCTCCCTGGGAATTTTGCTTCATGGTGAGTGTGCTGGTTTTGTCTGGGCTGGAGATAATTTTGCTCGCTGTAAGAAAATTACAGCAGGAGGATGTAGTTTGGATGTGTGCTATGACAGTGTTGATAACACAGGGATGTTTTAGTGATTGCTGAGCAGTGTTTGCACAACAAGGCCTTTCTCTGCTCCTCTCACCACCCTGTCAGCGAGGCGCTGAGAATGCTCAAGAATTTGGGAGGGGAGACAGCCAGGATAGCTGATCCCAGTTGACCCAAGGGTTATTCCAGCCTCTGTGATTCATGGCCAGCTTAGGAAGTGGTGGGGATATGAAGGAAGGGCAAGGGACACACATTTTAAAGGGATTTGTCTTCCCAAGTGATGGAGCCCAGCTTTCCTGGGGATGTACACCTGCCTGCACATGGGAGATGGTGAATGGATGGATGATTTGATTTGCTTTGCTTTGTTTGTGTGTGTGTGTATTTTGCTGTCCCTATGAGGCTGTCTTTATCCCAACCTAGGAATTCTGCAGCTTATTACCCTTCTGATTCTGATCCCCATTCCACTGCTCAGGGGAGTGAGCAAGTGGCTCTGTGGGGATAAGTTGCTGACTGGACTTGAGCTGTGGAAGTGAGAAGACAAGCCATTTAGGACGCTAGGACAAATTTAAGTTTCCAGTATACTTACCTTTTCCTGGATTCTGCTAATACCCAGCCCTGTGTGTTTGTGGACACCCCCTATGCTTTGGAAAAGGCTGCAATTTTTCTTTTGCTAGGAACAGAAGCAGGTTCATCATTATACACTGGCCTTATTCAGATGGAAATACAGGTTGCTTGGTTTTAATCCTGCTCTCGCTTCACCTCTGACCTCAGCCACAGTGTTGGTTGTCCTGTTTAACACTCAGATTTTGCAATCAGGAATTGAGCTGCACTGGGGAGATGGAGAATGAGCAGCTCAGTTGTCAAATTAAATTATCATTTAGAGAAGCACAGGCAGAGTTCACACAGAGCTGACCAGGCATCTTGCATGGCTGGATGGCAAAGTAACTGGGGGAAACAGGGAGAAAAGGGGGGAAAATGATTCATTCTGCCCTTGGGGAAAGAGAAGGGGAAATCTTTGCCAGTCTGGGGAGTTCTGTGGGGGCTGTAGTGATGAAATCACAGGTTTGAGAGTCTTAACAACACATCAGTGAGGTGTCTGGGAAGGGACATACCCGAAGAAACCCTGAGGGGTTTATATTTATACAAAAATATATGTAGCTGGCAATATTAGGGTTGGGTTTAAGTAATTTCAGCTCAAAGCTGTGTCACTTCTGTCATGCAGACTTGGAGTGTGCCAGAATCTTGATGCAGGCTGCTATCCCAAATCTGAATATGTAAATCTGAGCTGGGTGTAGAAGTGAGAAAGGCAGTCATGTGAGTTTGGTCCTGTGCTTGATCACTAGTCTGCTCATCAGATATGAGTTGTTAAACAGTGTTAAGGACTAGTAATTTCCCTTGGGAAAAGTCATGATTATGAAGGTGGTAGGATGAAGGTTTTGGAAAGATTTCCTATTCTGGTATTTTGTAGAATTAAACATAACCTTATTTATATTATCTATTCTGAGATTGTTTGAGCTGTTCTTTCTAGGCTTGTAGCTTTAAATTAACTGGAAGGAAACTTTTCATGCTTGGTGTGTGCTGTGATTTTGTTTTAGTTTGGGGTGGTTTTTTTTGTTTTTTGTTTTTTTTGGTTGTGGTTTATTTGCTTGGTTTTTTTGTTGTTGTTTTTTTTTTTTTAGGGGGGTGGGGGTTGATTGTTTTTTTTAATATTTCAGATAATAACTGATTTTACTGTTTTGGAAAGTAGAATTGGAGGCAAGGAGAATACACTGCTTTTTCAAATTTCAATTTGCTTTCACTGAACAGAGGCACTAGGTATCTAGACATTATTGGATGTGGTTTCTATTTTTCATGACATATGTGCATAGGGCCAGGAAGTGGAAAAATTATGGGGGTTGATTTTTTTTTTTTTCTCTTTGGTTTCCCCTGCTAAGTGCCCAGGCAGAGTTTCTGTGATGTTGAAAAGTCTGAAAGTCTTGGCTGTATCCCTTGTGGCCATGCCAACAAATGTGAAAGCTTGCATGTGGCACATTAATGCTTCTGGTCTTGTGCATAAACATTTATTTGACCTGTTCTGAATATCCTGGTTTTGCTGTTCATGCACAGGACCCCTGTAACAGCTGGTCACTCCTGTGACAGCTCTGAGCATGTGGAATCTGCAGGCTTGGAGTCTGGACCACTGCAAAGGAAGAGAGCAGAGTGAATCAGACTTTGGTTAAAAAGGCAGTTTTTGAGCCACTTGGGGCCAAATGAAAGGCAGCTAAAACTCTTGTGCTCCTTCAATAACTTCCTTTTACAAGTTAGTAAAACTTGAGCTCTCCATCAGTACCATTGTTAATAATTTCATTTTTTCCTCACTTTTTGGTGATTTTTTTTTTTTTTTTTATTTTAAGATGTCCCAATTCAGTTTGTCTCATCTCATGGTCCTGCCTGCAGGTCCTGTGCAGATCACAGGGCATGAATCACCAAGCTGTGGCACATTGAACTCTGGAAACAGGTCCTCAGAATCTGGAGCATTGTGTCCTCTGCTGTCAGCAACTGTCTGTGAAGGCTCCTAACCTTCAATAATAATAGAGTTATTAGCTGCTGCTTTAGATGGAGTGGAAAGGTTGTGTGGCTTTGACCATCACCTGTGAACCACAAAGGGGTGAAATCTGATTAGGTTTTTTCCATGGGCAGCCTTGACTTCATGGTCAGCTTGGCAGGGGGATGCACTGTTCACACAGAATTTTTTCAGGTTTTAGTGATATCTAAGCTTTTCTGAGTAATGGAAGACATCATTATGAATATAATGAAATAAGATTTGAGTCACATTGGAGCAGGTTGTACTGTCTCCATCTTTGGAGGTTTCCAAGTTCAGCCTGGTTGAAGCCCTGAGTGTTCTGATATAATCCTGTGGCTCACCCAGGATGACTGAAGATCTCCAGAGGTCCCTGGCTGATCCAGGTCCTCAAAATTAATTATTTTTGTTATGCAGCCTTACCATTCCAGTGGGGATTTATCTTCTGTGAAAGCTTAGCCTCAATTTCCATATCCTGCCCTTCCTTTTGTTTTTTTTCCTTTTTTTGAAGTGTAGAAGCTGCCTAAACACCATTAGAATACTGAATTCTGCCACCTTGCCTTCATATTTAAGCAGACCTATAGAAATTAACAAAGTAAGCTTGTCTGACATTGTTAGCTCTTTAAAAATCCATCAGTGGTGTCACGATAAATTAAATTAAGCCTAAATTTATTTCTCTCTTGGGTTCTGATAGGCAAAGAAAAGAATTTGCAGAATCAGGAAGAGTTATCTCACTTATCCAATGATAAATTGGAAAGAAGGATTTTCTGAGCCAGCATATAAAATAAATGCCCTGGATTATTTAGTGTGAAATTTTCTGATGTCCCTTATTGTTATGGAAGCAGCTGCCCATTTGTTTATTTCAAAAACACTGCTTCCAAGTGGACTTACTTCCCCCCTCAGCCCCTTCAGCTGAAAGCATCACTAGTGTTCATGAAAAATTTTCAAGATGCAAAATTCCTCCCAAAAAAGCCCCTTAATTGCATGGCTTTTTTGTTTGTTTGTTTGTTTGGGGGTTTTTTTTTGTTTGTTTTTATTTGTTTGGTTGGTTTTTTGTTTGGTTTGGTTTGGTTTTTTTTAACATTATCCAGATGAATAAGAACATGGGTTTTTAAAAGTGTAAACTGAATAGAAAATGTGACTGGGAAGCCCTTATTTTTTTCATGTCAACCATACAGATCAGGGATCCTGTTCAGTCTTCCAAGGTTAGGAAGAAGTGAGTAGAATAAATCATGAATACCATACAGATTTCAGTGACCTGGAGTCTCAGGCTTGCCTTGGTTTCCTGTCACCTGCTATTTCCTTTCACCCTGGGACTGCTGTTGTGGATCAGTAGGATGGGTTAATTTACTTTGTTGGGATAAATTGGTTGAGGTGCATAAGTTAGGGTATTAACACTGGTAATTAAGGAGGAAGTAGCACCCTTGCATTTCTAAACAGAACTGATTCTCTTTGTTATGAAGTTTTATCTTTAGGTGGAAGTCAGCAAGAGGTGGAAATCTCTCCTACTACTTTTAACAGCTGGTACTGAAAATTTAGCAACACAATTGGACTTTCACCACTAGCAAATGTGTAGTGACTATTTCTGTTGCATCTTCTCAGGTTTTGTGCTTCAGAACTTGCACATTCCAGGTGTCTGAAACGAAAAATGAGGCTCTTGTTATCCTGAACCAGTCTGCCACACCACAAGGTGTAAAGCAGTCGTGTTGGTCAAGACCTTTAGGATACAGAAGGTAAAAGCTCCCTTTCATGCATTAAAATAATGCATTTAGCTTCTTGGGACATGCTTGCTAAAATATCCCCCTGATCCTTCAAGGCAGAGCTGCTTTGTTCCCCATGCCACTGAAGGACTTTCTTCACTGATAAATGACAACATGGGAGCTTCTCTGAGGATTTGTCACCTGGTAATGTCAGAAGAATTAACAGCAGGTTGGAGGTGGGAGGAGGAATTCCTGTTCTGGAGTGACAGGGAAGGCCACAGCACCAAATGAGGCACCCATAAATCTGTTTCACTTCAGAGCACCCCCTCACCATCAGCCATGGAGTTACCAATGCACCTTTTCAGCTGGGTAGAAAGGAGCATGTGCTTCCCAATCCTGTTTCCTTTCCAGTGGCACAGGCTGGGCTGTCTCAAACCTGCACAGCCCTGAGCTCATTTCTGAGAGCTAAAAGACAAACCAGTGAACAGTGCTTACTGCAGTGGATGTGGAAAGGAATATCCTGGCCACAGACAAAATAGGGCACTTTGCTCCTGAGTGGAGGCCTGCATTTCGAGTGCCTGCTTGCCCACTCTGTCCAGATCTGAGCCTAAGCAGGCTGAAAACAATCCTTTTGGTGCCTGGAAATAACCTGAGAGACTGAAAATTAACTTGCCTGCTTTTTAGGCTTTTGTACACTATAATGTAGTGGCTTGTTTCCATGGTGCCTGTTTTCTGCATGGCTCTCTGGTTGTATTAGCAAATTAAAAACCTTGGATCTGCTTTCTTTCCTTCCATCCTGGACCCAGTGATGAAGATCACCTTTGAAGCAGTCACTCTGATAATAAATGGAGTCTCCATGGTGACTTGCAGGTGTAAGTGATGTAATGAGGCAAGAAGGATGTTTTTCTCAAACTCCCTGCTCAAAATAACCCAGGTGCCCCCCAAATCACCTCTCTGTTTCATTGTGGCCTAGTCTTGTGAAAAAGAAAGTAGTGCCTACCTAAAAATGGGGGTATGATTCACATCAGCTGGTCCAAGATAGTGTAAAAGGACATTTTTAGGCTGGGCCTCCTCTGGCCTCTGCAAGTCTGCTGTGATCATAATTGGAATCTTGTCCACACAATGAACAATCTGTTCTTCCACCCAAAAGAGGAACCATCACCTGGGTGACCGTGTCCAAAGTGGGGCTTTTTGTGAGACACCTCAGCTTGAATTCAGGTTTGAGCATTATGTTTCACACAAAGCCAGAGGGCTTTCATTGCCCAAATGACAGCAGAGTCTTTATGTGGATCTTGGTGAGGGTTTGGTTTCTTCAGGAACTTTTCAGTTCTCTGGAAAACTCTTTTTTATAGTAAGATGCTCAAACTGAATTTTTTGGCAGCTGGGTCATTTTTCATTGGCTCAGCACTGGTGGCTTTAGTCACTTATGGCAAGGCAAAATATAGAAAAAAATGTAGGTAGGAATTGGCTGTGTGGGAGTTGTGACTGACAACACCTGCCAGGAAGTCCCTTGAGTGACAGAAATAATAAAACCTGGTTTACATGTGGTTTTGTGGCTCTTGGTGCACACTGAGCCCTCAGAACTTTTCCCTGTGTGGAGATGCTTATAAAACTTTTCTTTTTCCCCATGTGAGTTTTTTTGATTTCTAACTGCATATGGAGGAGTTTGCACGACAGTCTTCTTCTCTTCATGACAACTCTGTCTTTGGCTGCTTAACCCCCTAGGGGTGCTAAACCTCTGTCCCAGCTGAATCTGTTGAACAGGTCTGGGGAGGGAGTGGAGGTGGCTGAAGAGATCTGTGTGACCACCACATTCCTCAGTCTATCAATGCCATTGATACAACTTCTGAGGAAACAAGGTTCTCTTCAAAAACCTGATGGAAAACCTCAAACCCTTTGAACTGACCTCTAAATCCTCAGTGGCATCTGTTCACTGTGTGTTACTTTGGACACCTTCCTCCACACTGAATGCCTGACCCCATCAAAAATTCAGATTAATAGCAATTACTGAACTGTTCTTTTATTTGCTGATGGATATCTCAGCTGCTATAGCTTTCCCAGGTGCCTTTCCAAGCAGGCCTTTCCTAAGACCCCTTTATTATTTTTAAAGTTTTCAAGACACAGTGACCTTCATGCCAAAGCAGGGAAAAATTTGTACTGAATAACTACATTTCAGATTTTTAAAATTTGTAATTAAAAAAAAAATCCAACAAATTCCAGGTTTCCCTAAAGGGGGCTTAAAGAAAGGGCTGGAAAGGGACTTTCCTCAAGGACATGGAGGGCCAGGAGAAGGAGGAATGTCTTTAAGGTGAAGGAGGGCAGGTCCAAGAGGAACTGAAACAAAGACAGTGAGCCTTGGAAATTCCACTTCTTTTGGACACCTCTTTCCAAAGCTAGAGCCCTGTAAGGAAGGCTGAGAGTAAATAAGATTCAATCACTGCTCAGAGTGCTGAGGGCTGACAAAAGGAGCTACTAATTTTCCTTTTGTAGTAGAAAAACAAAGGATATTGCAAGGGCCAGAGCATCTGCTGATGTAAATTGCCAGAGTTTTACTGCTCATGGGTTCATATCCCATTAACCCAGCTGGGAATTTGTCCCTGGGAGATAGTTTAATGATTTACACCATCAACACGGAGGCAGTATGAAAAAGCAACATTGAAAAAGCAATATGCTTAGGTTGATATGTGGGGCATTAAAGGCCTACATTAAAAAAAATAAATTAGAAGAAGCTTTTACTTTGATGCTAGTTTGGAAATGGGTTTCTAGCAGTGGTCAGGTGGCCTTTTAAAATCTGAGGCTTTTTGTTTGCAATTACTGGCTTTTCAGATGAAATAAAGATAAAAATAGCACAAACTAGTGCCCTGCTCCTGCAAATGTTGGAGTGTTCTTGTAAGTAGGACCTTAGAGTTCAAAGGGGTCTAAGGTCCTTACGTGAGCAATGTGAAATGCAGAATTTATGTGTTTTAATTCTCTGTTTTCCTGAGTTGTTTTCTCCTGGTGCAACTTGGGGTGCTTCCTTTTGAAAACCAGACCAAGGCCATCTGGAAATTCCTAGGGTAATGTAATTACCTGCTAATA
>VWZS01003091.1:1353-36552 GCA_013397075.1 Rhabdornis inornatus | reverse complement strand
AAATTACCATTCATTGGCTCTAAATTACACATTCTCTTCGTTAATCTGTGTTCTCTCTTCTGTTGGTTATCATTTTCTTGTTCCTCGTGCTAACTTTATCCACATTTTTCTGTATTTTCACTATCTTTTTTTCATAGGCAGGGGGTTTCCAGCATATGTTGAATTGCCTTTGATTGTCTTTTCTTTATCTTCTGGTCACTCCAGCATGTCCTTGGAGGGCTATAAATTCTGGATTCCAGGTGTCCAGGGTTTAGCTCCCCCAGGCTTTTTTCACTGAAGCTTTATCAGGGTTAGTTTAGCAAAACTTAAAGAAGTTTTGGTGATATCATGAACCCACTCTAAAAATAACAATTGGTGAAAAAAAGCTAAAGTGGAAAATTACACTGCTTAACCACATGTGGATAAAACACATTGCTTATGATTAAGTGCAACAATTAATTAAAAATTAATTAAAAACCGATAATGAGAAAAAAATTAATTAGGGGAAGGAATGTCATTCCCAAACAGGTGCAGGGTTGGACATGGACCTCCCTCTTTCTGCTAGCTTTTCTCACTGATGCTCCAGCCTAGCTCTTGGGGCTGGGGGCATGCAGGGAAGAGGGGATAGTGGAATTGTGGGCAGTGGAATTGTGCCCTGGGCTGGCAGCTGACCAAAGCTGTCCGAGCCAGGGCTGTTTGCACAGCTTTCGTCACTGCTGTGTTTTGTATTCAGAAAACCGACAGGGCTCTCTGAGGGTAGGTTCGTGTGACCCAGCCAAGGCACATTACAGCTTGGCTGATTCAGCCCAATTAGCCCTGAATGTCGAAAGCACCAGATTCCAGAGAGGCTGTTGTGACAGGGGAGCTGCTTCCACTGCTTCCCACTGAAGTTTTCTGTGTGGCTTTGTGTGCTGCGCTGGGGAGGGGGGGAGGCAGCCTTTTTCTTTCTAAACCAGATTATAAATCCTGTTCTTGCCCCTTCCATCTGCAGTGGGCCACTCTTTCTGTCTGGTTCTGACATTTCCCAGGCCTCCCTGCAGGTTTGCATCCATGCCTCCTGCCTCACAGAGGTACACAGCAAACAAGTCCTTCATCTGACTCCCATTTAGGTTAATGAGAATCTTTGCTCTCACTTCAATGGCAGCTGGAGCGAGTCTTTCATCTTTCCTTCTCAGAAACTGGTTGGTTGAGGTCCCTTTTTGTTCTTCTTGTGCTGGCCTTTGTCCCCATCCTCTCTGAGCACTTCAGTCAGCAGTAGATTGCTCTGTCTTGTTCTGGTACTCTTATTCTCCTTTGGGGAATAATAGTGTCTAGAGTGTTCTGCATGTCCCCATCTTTAACCAAGGCTAAGTGGAAAAGATGAAAGGACAGATTTTCAAGATGTGGATGAGAGTCTGCTGTGGTTTTTCAAGGGTATTTAGAAGCTTCAGAAACCACCACTTTGTTCCTGTTCCTTTAAGCCCCTTAAGTGTCCTGAGAAGACCCAGCATTAAACAGGTCAGAAAAGGTCACGGGGGAGATCTGCTGCAGAGGGGGCTGGAGAAGCATCAGCTCCCACATCTGCCTCTGAATGTTCCCTCTTCTAAAACCTGCACAACTCCCAGCCTGGGGCTTCATCACACAGTGGCTCTACAGGCAGAATGCCACCAGAGGAGGATCCTACCTGGAAAAGCCTCTCTCCTGAAGCACCTGACAGTGAGTGTGGGCTGATTTCAGCCTTCAAAGGCTTCCCTGCCTTTCCTTCATTACCATTTTTCATGATTTAAGCGTCCATGAGCTAAGGAGATCTAAACAGAATAATATTTCCAAGGCCCAAAACATCCTGGGGTGGCCATTGTGTGAATCTGACTTAAGGTTTCAGAGGCAAAGATCGGCCTAGGGAGTTGTTCCTTTGATACAGGGATGTGACAGAGGCAAAAAAAAACAGAACAAACCAGACCACAACACATCTGCAAACTACTGCCTTGTTGACACAACACAGCTGAATTTCAACCCAGAAAATTGTCTGCTTTTCTGGCTGCTCTGAGGTGCTCAGATATGCACACTACAGCAATTAGTTGTGCCAGCAATTAGTTGTGCCTCCAAAAAACAGAGTACTTCATTAAGACCTGGCCTGAGTTGTCAGAACCCAGCAGTTCACCTGGAATCTTTGAAGTCTTTGAATGCTGAAAGTCTAACAGTAATAATATGTAAACACATAAATGCTTCCCTAGGATGTCACAACCACATGAAGGGCAGACTGAAGCATGTTGGTGAGAGTGCAAGAAGCAGCAGGACAAAAGTTTGAAGATTCTGACTGCACATCTTTATAATAAACACCATTATTTTAATAGAAGTTGTGTCCCTTTGACCAAATTTTTTTTTCCTGGTTACTCTGGTGCACATTCATGGCACTTGTTAGAGTGACTGAGTCACTCAGATTACAGAGCAGGATGGGTATTCCCTGGGGTGGGCATGTATGGACTGGTCATTTAATGATACCCTTTGCATTAAAGTGTTGCTGAATGATTGCTTGAAAGGCTCACGAAATTATATCCTTACCACCTCAGCTGACAGGTAGGAAAAGATCATTAAAATAATCTCTGCAGTATGGCAATGACCAGGCTTGGCTCCACAAACTGCTGTATTAGGGAAGAGACTGAAATTCAAACAAAAAAACATTTTTTAAAGAAAGTTTGTGGCTCATAAAGCTAAGGACATTTTGAGCAAACACAGTATAAATAGGAATGCTGCAATTTTGGAGATTCTTTTCCAGTTGATGGTAGACCATTAATTATTGCTGAGCCTTAACAAAGCCATCTGCAGAAAGGCATTAATGCCCTTTGTCAGATGATACTGATGTGCCACTGACACAAGAAAAAAAGCAAAGTTTTGAGCCTTCCCAAAGGAAACACTTGAAAGCTACCAGTCAGACACCCACAAGTTCTGCTAGCTGGCAAATTTACTGCTGTAGCAGCCCTCCAAGATGGGGACAATAAGGTTGTTATACAGAGCTGAGACCAAAATGATGTTTAATGGCCTGTGGCAAGCAGCTGTGGTGTGATCTCCTTTCCATGTTCTCCTTGTTTGTTGACTTTGATGGACAGGGGAGCAGGGGAATGGCAAAAGAGAGTGGGATCTAAATGCTAGATAACCCACTCTTTTCAGGACAAAAGTCAAGAGCAGAAAAACCTTTTGATCCAGAAAGGTTCTTTTTAAAATTTTTCCCTGTGAGAGCTCAGAGGCAGATGAAACAAAGCATGGCCATGAACATGGTCTTGTCTGCTCTCTCCNNNGCCTAAATGAGCTCCAAGAGAGCTGCAGAGGGATTTTTTTAGATCAGATATATGGAGATAATTCTTCTCTGTGAGGGTGGTGAGGTGGTGGTGGCAGAGGTTTCCCAGAGAAGCCGTGGCTGCCCCATTGCTGGAAGTGTCCAAGAGCAGGCTGGATGGAGCTTCTGGGACAGAGCAATCTGGGACAGTGGAAGGTGTCCCTGCCCATGGCAGAGGGTGGAATGGGATCATCTTCAAGGTGTCTTCCAACCCACACCAATCCATGATTCACACATACTTCAGGTGCAGAAGTTGGGTGATATCAGTGCTCACCTTCACCACTCACGTGAAAGTGAGTGGTGAAGGTGAGCACTGATATCACCCAACTTCACGTTTCCTGTGTATTTTGGGGTAAGCCCTTTGCCTTTCTAGAGCAAGGACTGATGTTGTTGTGTTTCTGAGCCTCGGGTGAAATCTTTTTAAGTGGAAAGCTGCGCTATTTTAATTTTGTTGTGTGGGTGAGATATAATCCTCAAAAGAATGAACAGTCCTGTGCTTGCTACCCAATGGCCGTTAAAGTCTCCAAATAATTACAAAGCCAGGTGGTGCTGAATGAAAAATGAAATCTATGAGGTGTTTCCAGAGCTGAGCCAGTGAAAGATTTCCAGGCAGTCTGAGATTTTTTTTTCCCCGTGTGCAGCACAGGGGGTTGGACTTTATCGCACAGTGAAATGACTCTGACCACAGACACCCAAACTTCTGTGACCTGTTTGCTGGGGAGAGATTTTTAGGAAAATTGAGCTTCCTATGAAAGTCTGAAAGCTTTTTTTTTCTTTTTTTTTTTCCCAGGAAAGAGATGTCCCAAATGCATTAATTTTCAATTTGTAGCCGGGGTTACAGTTTAGAACACATGAAGGGAAAGCAGACAGCATTTTGCATGACAGGGTGAAGTCTGTAAGTAAGAATTAAGTGGGCCATACCTTCACTATGAAGCAGAAATTTAGAAAATTGCTTGGATGGACTTTACCAGGAGGCACCAGACACATACTTCTGGAAAATCTGAAGCTTACACGTATGTAGCTTCCTGAAAATCATGTATCGCTTTTGGAAATGTAGGATTAAGGCTTCTGGGCTGTTCAGAATCCCCAGGCCCACACACCAGTCCTACAACATACAGAACTGGAAATCAGAGAAACTTATCAGCATTACAATAACAGATTTTCTGCTCTGCTGGCAAGAATTTAAGGGCTGAGTTAAAGTATTGCCCTTTTCAAGGAGATAAATTATGGCACATACCATGTGTGAAGACCCAAGTACTTGATTTCTGGGATTTAGACATGGGATCCTTGCTGGCAATCCATGTAATTTATTGCAGGAGTCAAACATCCCATTTACTATGTCCATGCCAACCTGAACTGCTGTAGGGAGGTAATTTCTTCCTTTCCATATGTGTGAGTAGTCCGTGGAATTTTTGACTTCTCAAAGTATAATGATGGCACATTTCTTCTCAGCACCACGTCCTGGTTTAGTGCTAATTTTGTCTGTGCTTATCTGAACTCGAGCACTAAATGCTTGTTAAAGAATTGGAAAGCGTAAATGGAAAGAAAATAAATTTATGTTGTTTATTCAGAATTCTGGGGCAAAACAGGCCGGTATCTTTAGATGACAACATGCAAATCATACAAATTGCCCAGTTTTGCCTGCTAGCCACTCCAGCAGCTGTCCCTGCTGGCAGGCATGAGCTGTTTCATGGCATCTGGTGCCTCTTTCATGTGCTAGTGTCTGGGCTGAGCTGTCTCAGCCACAGAGACTCCTGCTCTCCCTCTGCACCCTGTCCCCACAGCTTTCCTATAATTCCCAAGCCCCCATTGCTCACCTTCCTTTGTCTCCTGAGTTCCTTGTAGTGTGGATTAGCTGTAAGGAGACACCAGGCAGCATCCCACTCTCTGCCCAGGGATTCTGCCCATTTTTCAGCTTTACAAGGATGAACTTTTGTCATCTTGTGGCCATTAACCCGTTTTTTTTTCAGCTCACCCCCTGAGGACGACCCATCCTCCCCAGGTTTTCCTGCCCCCGCAGCCTGTGAGTCATGCCCTGAGTTTGCCCGTGGAGCTCTGATGTCCTTGTCTAGATAGCGGGCAGTCAAACAAAACAGCATTGCAGCAAGGATCCCGTCTAGGGGCGGTGGTAAAGCAGACCCACACGTTTCTCATGATCTCAGCAGCAGCAGCAGAACCTGGAAGACCTGACACCTCCAGGGGAGAGTGTTTATTTACACCACGTCTTCCCCCCCCCGCAAAAATTACATAATGCGAGGTCTTACAACAGGCTGTGGGGTAAAAACACCTCGGAAAATTCGAGTTCATCGAGAGGCAGAGTAGCAGCCTTATTGAAATAAAATGTTTGTTTCATCAGGTGTGCTGACTGGTTTTTATTTTATCAGTTTAGACCCTGCCAGCGTGTCCCAGGCACCACTGCTGCTTTGCTCCCTGAAGGAGGCACTGCTCTGAAGCATTCCAGGATGGAGCTTTGCAGATTCTTACAGAATTAGACCACGCTTGTAAATCCTTTCAAGCACAACCATCCCCACGCCAGGCACTCTCCTTCTGCAAACACCCCTGGATCAGCTACAGATGACTGGGGCAGGACATCCCAGTGTTCATCCACCCTCCTAGGCTGGCAGTCACTCATGCCAGCACTGTCCCTGCAACAGGAGGGTCTTGGCAGTCCCAAACTGTGCCTCAGGAATGTGTAGGATTACCAGCGGCAGGCTCTTGGGGACATTCCCCAGCATGCCTCTGTGTGTGTGTCTGCAGGGTCACAGGAGATGCTAAACCCTGCTTAATTCTGTCAGTGTTGCCTCATCTGAAATTTACCTAGCAAACAGACTCTGCTGCATACCTTGTGATGCTTTTTGTGCTGCTTTGTTTTCCAGTTTCCTCCAACTGTAATTTTCTCTTGCCAGATCCACTGTTGGGAAAAACAAACAAACAAACAAAAAGTGAAATGTGATTCATATCTAATGCTTAGCGAACCTCTTTTGCAGCTCTGTTAGATACCTGCACATGATACACATCAACTAGCCAAACTACAGAGAAAGAAGTCTGTGTAACATAAATGAGCACTTTTTGCAGCCTTCCTTTAACTCATAATGACCCTGCATCAAGGAGCAGGTGATATAAAACACATAATTAGGGCCAAAGTTAGGTGGTGATACCCAAAGGACTTCCAGTATCTTCTGTGTGAGTGCTCACAGGGATCAGCACCCGGCAGTACCTTGGGCCAGGACCTCAGCAGTTTGGAAAACCAAAGCACTGATTTAGATGCACAGTTGCTTTGGAGCTGGTTTCCAAAGGAAATCAAGGACCAGGCAGTCCCCCTCTGACTGTCTCTGCCCTTGAGGGCTCACCCATGGGTAACTCCTGAATCCACTTGCTACCCACAGGTGACCCAGCAGTAAATAGTGTGAACCCTGCATGGCAGCTGGCTTTTCACACAGCAGGGTGGAAGGGCTGGTGAAACAATCCCTTAACCACTGGAGAGTGAATCAACACTCCTGCTGTGAATCAGCTCCTGTTTGCTCAACCCCAGGGGTGAAGGAGTGTGAAGAAGGGGGTGGTGTCACTGATGCCTTATTTTGATACCTGATTTAGGTAGCTTATTGGGGCTACCTAAAAGCAGAGGCCAGACAAAATTAAGGGAATAAAACTAATAAATAAATAATATAAATATAAATATAAATATAAATATAAATATAAATATAAAATGTTATATACATTGAAGGGCCTTCAGGTACATTTCGGGCAGATGAAGACTTCCCAAAGGGCTACACCCAAAGTTATCAAGGGTTTTCACACTTTTATAAGTTTGGTCCATTTGCATATTGGGGGTTAATCTTCCAATTACAGCTTCAGGTAATGAAGTAATTTACCTCAAGTTTGCTCCCCTGAACTCACTTTTATTTCCATCTCTGGGTCCCTGAGGCAGTGAGGTGTGCTTGATTCCTAGCCTGGAGAGGAATTGTTGTGTCTGACCAGAATGGGAAAGCAGTATCCAACACTCTATATGCAGTTTAGAGTTACATCCTAAAGAATTGCAGGATTACAAATATATGAAAAATAGAAAAGCTAAAATCCTAAAGCATTATCACACCAAAAGGGAGCAGGAGGCAGAGAAGGATCATCCAGGTCAGCTCAGCCCACACCCCTGGTCTGATCTGTGCACTTTAACACCCTCAGTGGTGAGGAGATTCTAAATAAAACAGCAGCCCAAAAAGGCAAAGGGATGCCTGTGGCACCTTTGCATCTTCTCCTATAAAATCAGATG
The DNA here is from genome assembly GCA_013397075.1 of Rhabdornis inornatus. NCBI lineage: Eukaryota > Metazoa > Chordata > Aves > Passeriformes > Rhabdornithidae > Rhabdornis > Rhabdornis inornatus. The sequence continues at coordinate 28,993 of VWZS01003091.1, read as the reverse complement.
TGGACACTTATAAAAAAGTAAAATGAGGTGTATCATTAGGGTACTGTAATTGTAAAAACCCAATCTTTTAAGTTAATAAACAACAATATTCAATTTTTAGGGATCATTGCTGGACTAGGAAATTCATGTTGTTGTGCATTCACTGGGGTCATTATTGTGTTGATAGTTTTTAGATTTGTAAAAGTTTTTATTTTCTAGGTTTTTTTTCTGGAATCATAAATACTGGGGTGTTTTATGGGTTAATAGAAGGAATTATATTTTTTTTAATTATTTTTTTTAGATTTGATTTTTTTTAGGTTTTGTTGTTGTTTGGTGGTTTTTGTTTGTTTGTTTGTTGGTTTTTGGTTTTTCTTGGAGTTTGGTTTTTTTTTTGGGTTTGTTTTTTTTTTTTTTGTTGTTGTTGTTGTTGTTGTTCTTGTTGTTGTTTGTTTTGGGTGGGTTTTTTTTGAGGGGCCACTGTGGGACTCATACAGGAGTATTTGTGTTTTATTTTATTTTTATTTGTGCAAGTTTAAGTTTTGGTTGCATCATGGCCCCTTTTAAAAATTTGTTGTCAAAATCAGTTTTTATTGCAACAACAGATGTGGACACTTGTGCTGTCACACTGAAGCATGATCTGCACTGGGAGGAGCATGAGAGACTGTACGGCATGGGTCAAACTTCTCCCAGATCCTGCTCCCCTCAATGAATTCCTGTTCTCAAGTTTCACTGAGCACGTTTGGTTAGAGGATATCTTTTAAGCAGAACGCATTTGATCCCATATCTTCATTACAGAAATCAAGAATTAGGCCAAAGCTGTAAAAATGCAAATTAAACTTGTTTGTTTGTTTGTTTTCTCCTCCTTGGAATATCTCAAAGATGAAACTGAAGAAGAGACATGGATTCTGGCACTCATGTGGCTTTTTGCTGATAGAGTGTCTGGCAATCCCCAATCAGGGTCTTGCTGTAATAAATACAGTAAAAATAGCATTGTTCTACATATTTTGCCATAAAAGAGCATTTCTCAGCCTTATATTTCTACCTGCTCTAACAAATCCTGTCCTTCCATACCCATGCCAGCTTGAGCACCCTGTAACTGATATTTTTTCCTGGTTGTGGAACGTGTGATAAACCGTAACAGAAAGGTTGCCTTCCTTGGTGTCCTTGACAAAAGCCCAAACGTTGCAAGTGGTCTCCTCATCCCAAGGACTGATGCCTTGTGTGAGACAGGAATAAATGGAAATGAAATGCCACAGCAGCCAGCTGTGTGGTTGCAGGGTTTTAACAGCTGGGAGCATAGTCCAGGAGCTGGGTGCTGGTGGCAGCTATGCCACTGCTGTGAGGGACCTGAATCCCTTTCCTCTGTGCACCTGTGGGAGGCAAAAGTCCTCCTAGAGAAAGAACGGTGAAATAATTCTGCTTTTTCAATGCCAACAAAAAAAAAATTCTGCTTTGGATAAGCTTCATATACTCGGATCACATGAAGAATGCATGCTCAGGGGGACATCTGATTGTGGAGGGTGTGGGGAGTGTGAAGAACCTGGAGAAAAGGAGGCTCAGGGGGGCCCTTGTGGCTCTGCACAACTCCCTGACAGGAGGGGACAGCTGAGGGGGGATTTGGGATCTGCTCCCAGGGAACAGGGACAGGAGGAGAGGGAATGACCTCAGGCTGGCCAGGGGAGGCTCAGGCTGGACATCAGCAGGAATTTGCCCGTGGGAAGCCCTGTTAAACAGTGAAAAGGTGTATCCCCACCCCTGGAGGTGTCCGAGGACTGTCTGGATGTGGCACCCAGTGCTCTGGGCTGGTGACAAGGTGGTGACAGTCACAGGTTGTGGGCTGGATGGTCTTGGGGTCCTTTTCCACTCTGCATGACTCCGTGGTGCTTTGCTCAGCTGTGCCATCAAAGGCAGTGGTGGGACACAAAGTTAGAGAACAATTCTCACTGCCTGCTTCACGAGTGAGGTGGCAGCACCATCAACATATTGGGACCTTCCAGCTTTCCCTGTTTGCCAGCCTGAGCTGCCACATGGAGCCTCTGAAACTCTGGGACAGGCATGGGAATCACCTCGGGCTGCCACAGAGGCTCTCTGAACCTTTCAGCACTCCTCATGCTTGGCACAGAAGGGAAATAAAACTCAAAAAGTCTGTGATGAGAATCCTGATGAGAATGGAACTCAGCAATCCTGAGGGCAGAGCTCCTCCTGAGCCTTCCTTGCAGGGACAACGTCCAGGTCCAGCCAGGGGTGTGTGACACTCTGAAGCCATGCCAGCCTCCTAAAGTACAGCAATAACAAAAGGCTCATTACACAGAGTGGAGGTCCAGCTGGAAGGTAAACTTAAAAAATAAGGCAAGAGAGAGGATGTGCTTTGAATACAGGTCACCTTTCCACAGAATTTAGAACGGAGGACCAACAGATCTTCTGGCCCTGGTCTTCACTGCCAGCTGCTTTGCAGCTGCTGCTGTGCTGGGATCAATATCCAACTTTTAAAATGTGCTCTGGTTCCTTCCTGATGCCGTGGCCAGGGATGGTGACTCTGTGCTTCCCTCTGCTGTTGGTGACAGGGTCACTGCCCATCCCTTTAAAAGGCAGCCCTCAGTCCCAGTTTGAAAGTGTCCACTCCCAGCTTTCAGCTCCTGTTAGCTCCTCCTAAGTCTTGCTTTGCTAGGTATTAGACACCGCAGCACGAGCTTCTCTTTAAAACGGATTCTTTTGCGTTGTGCTCCAGTGCAGATACCAAAAGACTCTAAATGAGCAAATCTGGGTTCCAGAGAAGTCTCAATATAGCAGCATATGCCTTTTCTTTTTGAAGCAGATGGTGTTGGTCACAGTGGGAGAAAGCACATGGGGAAGGACATGCGTTTTTGGGCTGATTTATTCTTGTGTGCTGTGTTGTTTTTTTCCCAATCACTGCCTTGAAATGCAATTAATTAGGACTTTTCTCTGTCTTGGCCTTCTGGATGTAGAAATGGATTCAGTGGTTTTGTCTCAAAGCACAAGAATGCTGGGAATTTTCAGTGGCATCCTTGAGCATCAAGTGAGGATGTCACCCTTAAGTGTCACCCTTAAGGGACATCCTTTGTCCTTTCTTCTCCATATTTCCAAAAGTTTAACATAAAATGCTGTGGATTGCCAAACTAGCAGCAAGAGCCCTGAAGTTCTTTGCTGCCTCCCCTTTAAATGGCCATCGTGCAGAATGTGGAATACCTGGCTTGGCCTTCCTCAGGCTTGTTTGGCCCTGCTGCCACATCCTGTGCCAGTCCTGAGCTGCTGTGACTCCATCAGCACCATGGAGCTTGTGTTGGACACTTGGAGAATGAGCCTGGTTTCTGCCTAGCCTTCTAGGAAAGTGCTGTCCATGACAATGTCTCTCCATCTTTGTGTCCTGGACCCCAAAAAAACCAGCCTGGATTTCTCCTAAGAAAGCTTAGGCTTGTCTGGCTGTTCCATTTGTGTTGGCCCATGCCCTGCTGTCTCTTTGTTGCTCCCTGTCTCATCCCCACTGAGTATTTTGGTGGTTGTCTCCTCTTGAAGAGTTCCCACCCTTTCCAATCATTGGATGAGTCTAATTTCTGTAGGGAGCTCATGTAAATCTGGGTGAAATTGTGTCTTCCAATGGTCAGCACATAAACAGGCACTCAAACATCTCCCAGTGGGCTTGGGAAAACCAGCTTGGACCATGTTGTTCTGCTATAGTGGGGTGTCATGAACATGCTCATCCCTGCAGCCCAGAGAAGATTTAGTCACCACCTCTGTGCTAATTCTGGCCATGGCAAGGGCTGATGGCTTTACATGAGCTCTTTAGAGAATTCTCTTCTAAAGAATCCTTTTTTAGGCCATAGCTGCTCTCTAAACACGCTGAGAGAGGTGAGTTTAAAGAAAAAAAATATACAAGCCCTGTGCTGAATCTCTGTTGGGCCAGGAGAGGAATAGGAAATTAAACAGCCCTGCTGGCTGAGCATCCTTCCTCAGGGCTTGTGGCAGCATGGTCCTGACATCCAGGGAGGATGGAGGGGATGACCCTGGTGCAGAACTTTCTCTAAGCTCCCTCTGCAGCCCACAGGCTGGAGGGATGGCTGCTCCAAGCCTTGGAAACTCAAGAGTTGATCCTAAATAAATAGAAATGGTTGTCTAAGAAAGCAAATAAGAAACAGGTCCTTCTCCTCTTCCACACACATTTTAGAAGACAGATCAGAAGCAAAGTGTGGCATGCCACTAGGAAGATTAAAAGCAGTGAACAAAATTTTGATGCATTTCCATATAGACTTCCTTGACTGGGGACTGATATGTGTGAGGATTTCACCAGCATAGGAATAACAATAGGATTGTGACAAAGAACAGCAGGCCAGCAGGGCTCTTTGCTCACTGCTAGATTTTTATTTGTGTTTTCATCCGTGCTCACACACTGTGCATTGCTGAGCCTCAGAGCACATCAGCTTTGCTGCTCATGCTGGTCTAACACTCATCTGCCAGCCCTTCCATGAGGGCAGCACCAGCAGCCCAAGCTCATATTTGCTGTGAAACACTAAACTTTTTTTTTAAGCTTTTTTTTTTTTAATAGATCCTGCATACAGATTTCAGATACCACTGATGAAACAGCAGGATCTGTTTTGTTTTGTTGTGCCTTCTCCATATGCTAAACAACACTCTGAAACATGCTCAAACACTGAGTAAAAAGGAGGCATCTGGGAGGGACTCATTTTCACAGCTGAAGGTGGACCTTGGCTGAATCAAACTCCAGGATGCAGAACCTTCAGGGTCAAACCTGGAACCAAAAGGTTTACAGCTGGCTTTAAAAACCCTCCAAGCTCACATCAGGTGAGACACAAACCTCCTGGCACATGTGAACATTCAAAAGCAAATGTTCTAAGCAGGGCCCACACACTGACAACTTTTGGTTTTGATTTGGCTGTTAAAAATCAAAAGAGAGAAAGTTTCTCTTTTGGCTCTGAGGTGGCTTTCACATTTCCAAGGGAGGACTGTAAAGTGTTTTGGTTGTTTAGATAAAGAGGGGGCAGGAATGCTTGTGCTTGGGGTTTGTCTGGCTGATATAAACAAAGAGAATTGCATAAAAGCAGAGACTTCTGCTGGCAACAGGAACCTGTAATGATATTTTTCATTCTCACAAAGTGTCAATCTCCTCAGCCTTTGAAGCAAAGTGATAAGAACAACCAGCTGACCCTTAAGAGAGAAATTACCAGAGTGAGTCACTGCTGCACAGCTGTTTCTTGCCTTTCTAAGAAAAACAGGGGTCAGAAGCTGTGAGGCAATGCATTCTTAGATGTCTCTCTCCTGGATGTCTAGTCATCAGCTAGTCATGGCTTTAACAACAAATATCGGGCTCTCTTGTCCAGGAGCTGAGAAGCTGAAGCCATCTTTCTGCACCTAAAATTACCTCTAGGTTGATGGTGATTTATTCCTTGCACCGACATATAGAAGCTGTTGATTCAAATGACATTGGATTCAGGAATTTTGTTTGCTTGATCTTCCAGAAGCACCTCTCAAGAAGCAAATGTAAGATTTGCTGGCCTTTGCCACTGACCTCTGACTCAGGGGGTTGTTTCACACTCCAGAGAAGGATTTCCAAGAAGAGGTGAAACTTCCAGAGCAGTTAGGCTCAGCAGCTCCTCCTGGCACACTTTTTGCCAAATGCATTTGCAGTTCCCACCAGAGTCCTGTCGAGCCTGCCTGGATCAGGCGTGTCCAAATTACACAGAGCAGCATCCGAAACAGACCACCTCTCCTGGAATGGGGCTCTGGGGGCACTGACACCACACTGGGACCATTCCACTGGAACTGAAGCCAGGCTGGCACTGATTTTCCCTGATTAACAGCCCTCCTGTGGTTTTCCCACAGAAATCCCTGCTGCAGCAGGCATGAGGCAGTTTGCTCCAGGGCACACTGTGCATTAACCTGACAGCTCTTTTCTAGAAGTGCTATTGGATCACTGGATGGTGCTTGCATAAGAAAGCTCATCCCTTCTTGGCTGGCAGTTTCATGTTCTTGAAATAGCACCTGGAACAGCCGCATTTCCTGCTGGGCTGCTGCTCTGAGGCCAGCTGTGGGCTGACCATGGCATCCTTGCTTTTTGCAGCTTCTGGAACCCCATCCACAGGTTATCACACTCTGGTGATAAGGTGCACTTTGCCTCCAAGCCAGAGAGGGGGTCCCCAAGCAGGGGTTGAGGTGANGCCCACACAGCACCGGGAACTGAGCGCAGAGAGAGAGGGCCTGTGGCCAGAGGGACTCCAACTGAGCTATACTGTTCTGTTTTGTTGTCAATCTTTATAGCTGTTGTTGTTTCTGCTGTTTGCCTTGTTAGATATATTAGTAAAGAACTGTTATTCCTATCCCCGTATCTTCTGCCTGAAAGCCTCTGCTTTGCAACTATAATAATTAGAAGGGAGGGGGGTTGCATTCTCCAAATCAGAAAAAAGGGGTTCTTGTCTTTCTTTAGCAAATACCTGTCTTTCAAACCAAGACACCCACCCTGACCCTGGTTGCCTCCAGAGCAGGCTTAGCAGCCCTCTTGCCACTGAGTCTGTGTTTTAGCTGAGCCAGCAAGAGAAAAACAAATTTGGATGCTTTCTCGTCATTCATCCTGTGTAATTGTGACAGGCAGCGGCTGAGGCTAAGGCTTCTCAGAAACCTCAGTGCACAAGGAGATTTTAGTGGTACCTCCCCTTCAGGCTGTGCAGGCATCCCTGAGCTGTGGGGCAGCCCCCTGTGAGGGGGCAAGGAAATCCCATCCTGTGCCAGAATCACAACTCCCCACGGCCTTGCCTTCAGCTAAAAGTGCTGCAAGGAGGTCTCATTGGAACATCACCTTTGCTTGACAGTGATGAGCAAGGTTGATAGCCTGTGAGAAGATTCTGTGATGTCTGGACCAAAATGGGATGACCCCAGATGCACACGGGCTGGATCACTGGATGCTGCACAGCCCAGGGCTGTCAGCATCTGAAGGGGTGTGACACGATCTGCAGTCCTCTCTCTCTGTCTCTCTCTCTCTACAGCTTCAGCTCTAACAAAAACCGTGTAAAACAACACTCGACCAAGCCAGTGCCCTGCTCAGAGGAAATGTGATGGACCAGCACCTCCTGGTGCAAAGTCACTGCTGTGCAGGAAAGAGCAAACAAGTGGCTGGACTGAACATGAAATTTCACCTTGGAAACCAAGTTCTTCAAAGAGGAATCTGATTTTCATAAGACTGTTGCTGGACTACTTTATCTTACATTTTTTCCACGGCTGGTTCTAATGTTCTGTGGAAAGCCCAGGATCCTCAAGCTGAATTTGTGCATTTACAGGTCAGAAAATTAAAACAAAACAAAACAAAACCAAACAACAACAAGCCAACAGGATATTTAAAAAAAAAAATCTCTGGATTGTATCTGGCAGTGCATTTTAACATAGAGATCAGGAGACATGTGGTACAGTTGGCATGGGGAGCAGATAAAGTCCCCCAGGAGCAGAAGAATAAGCAGCAAATGTAAATGTTTCGATCACAGCTCTTGCAGTCAGGCTTGGACACAGCCCATGTGCACTTCTGGCTGCTCTTCCACCAGCCCTCTGAAGGTGGTAGTGTTCCCTTCCCCAAGCTTGCAGCTCCAAATGAGAAAGTTTAAACGCCTTCTTGCTGTAGGGACCAGGAAGAGACGAGCAGGTGGGAGGAAAGAAAACCAACAGAGGGCAGGAAATAACCAAGAGAAAATCAACTGTCCTTGCAGAAGCCACTCCATGCTGTGCTGAAAAATGTCCTGTTCATGCCAGCGGAGAAGGATCTCCACTGTGCAGTGCTGAGGGCTCCTTCTCCCAGGGTTTTCACTCAGTTGTCACTTTTTGGAGCAAAGTGAGGGAGAGACACAAAGATGCACAGGACACTCGCTGTTGCTCCAAAGAGTGGTGCAGAAGAGAAGATCCTTCTGCTTGGGCCTGTCCGTGTCCCATGGAGGGGAAACTGAAAAATAAAGATGCAGTACAAATGTGTTTGGACCATCTGCACTAATTCTCATTATGGTGATGCATGTAGGGAGCAAAACGCCATGTTTTCTGGAGGGAATTGGAAATGCATTCTGCTTCATTCAGCAGTTGTAAATGACAGGACTTGTTCAGAATAATCTCTGCTGGATTCTTCAGTATCCCACCAGCTCAGAGGCACAAACCTGAAGTCAGGGGTTCTGCAAGCTGCCTTCTCAATTTAGCATAACAGATGTGAATTGCTTAAAAAGAAAAAAAAGAAAAAAAAGAAAAGAAGGCTCTACTGGCAGACCTTTAGGTAGGCAAGGGATCAAAGGAACTAGGGAATCAAAGATCCAAGTTCATAGCAGGGCAGTACATAAACTTGGCTTCTGAGCATCTCAGTTTTGTGCATATCCCTCCTCAGACAGGAGGAAAAATTTCTTGAGTTGGTGATAGCCCATGTTCAGTATTTTGTTAAAAAACAAAATCCTTGGAGGCCATTTCCCATGTTATGGAAGCCAGTCTGTGGTGTGCATGGCAGGAAGGACCACGTCCAAGATCTGGGGTAACTTCCTGTAAAATAGTGAGGCACAGGAACAGCTGAAACTCTTAAATTCCTGCGTGGTGGTTTGTGTGCAGGACCAGGACAAAAAGGACCAGACCTCTGATGTGGGCCGGAGCCTCTGTGGCTGGGGAATGTCTGTATACTCGTGTTTTATGCTAATATTTGCAGAAAAATTGTGTAGTAGAGGGAGGCTTCTCCAGTCCTGAATTCTTCACGTGCACAGAACTTTCTCTAAATCTTTCGCTGGGTTGTGCAGCACACGAAGTCACTCCTGGTGCTTCAGAAGCAAGCCTGAACATTACCAGCAGCTGCCCAGAGATTTGGTGACAGCACCATCCCTTCAATCACACAGTTCTGTGGGTGCTGAGATGGAGAATAAAGCTGTGCTGGGTGCTTTTGTTTTGGAAGAAGCAGCAGGGCAGAGTAAAAACCCCAAGTATCTCAATGCCAAAGGGCTTCAGGCTGCTGCAGACAGGACAAAAGTGGCCAGGAACACTTGGGAAAGCCCTGTCCTTGCAATGAGATGTGAGCTGAGAGTTTTCTGGATGGGGTGATGTTTCCACTCCTAATTTTCCTCCCCGAAGGATGTCAGTCTATGAAAGGACAGCAAACATTGCAAGTAAACACTTTATTAGCAGTTACTCACTTGTCTTCATTAAAAGAAGACAAAACATGAAATTTAGCTGGAAGTAGGTTGTTAGGGTAAGTCTAAGACAATGCTAAGTACAAAACAAGTTTTCAGGTCTTTGCTCACCAGCTCAGCCATCGATCTGAAAGCAATCAAAAACAAACAAAGCCTAGTGATGCTGGCCTCTTGAGTGTCTCTCCAGGAAGCAGCTTGAGATGGAGACACAAATTTAACTTAATCACATGCAGAAAACAAAGGAGAAATTACAGCGTCACTGGAGTCACTGAGGTATTTTGAGCTGCCGTCTTAAAGTCTTAATAAAAGATGGATAAACAGGTTCCAAAAATATGTGAAACCACCACACCTAAACCCTGGCCCATTCCTAGCATTAAAATGTTAAATTAAATGAAATGTTTTCAAAGGCTTTGAAATGTTTGGTGGTTATTTATATGATGGGCATGTCTTTAAGCCTGGACAAAAATTGAGGTCCCACTGACCATGCACAGCTCTTGCCACTGAAACAGTCAGGGCTGTGCTTCCAAAAATGCCAGCTTGGTGCATGTTTTAAAGCTGGGCTGTTGGCTGCAGTGACATGAGAGGGCTTCTGGGACACTGACAGACTCCTTCCCCCAAACCTTTCTTCCTTTCCCCCCTCACCCCCACCAAAAATTTATCTAAAATAAATAAAAATAGAAATAAAATAACAGTAAATATTTTCCCTGAACACACTTCCAGGCCTGTGGGGGAGCAGAAGGAGAGGAGCAGTGTCAGGTCCCAGTCTTCGGTTTTTTGTTCTGCTGTAGTTGTGGCACAGCTTTAACCCAAATAGACAGTCTGGGTTCTCAGGAGCACCCCTGGTCATGGATAAAGATGGGTAATTAATTCCTCCAGGGGCTGCAAGACGTCTGGTCTGTTCACAAAATGCAGGTTATCACCACATCCCCAACTCCTGCAAACCAGGGCTGAAACTTTTTCTGTGCTCCTTAGAGCACACTGAAACAAGAGTTTGTCATCAAGTACTGTCCAAGTTTTCAGTTCATGTGGCTCTGACATCTGCTAGTTGTGGGGTGCCTGTGAACTTCCAGGCTTTGCTGGCACAATCACCTACAAGATGCTTTCATCAGTGGGGGAAGGAGCAGCAGGTGATGGAATTCCAGGCTGTGCCCCTCTGTGAGGCAGCTCAGCAGTGATCTGTGGAGCAGAAAAGGCTGTTTGCTGTTTCCTCTCCCTGGTCACAGCTGGCAGGGTTTGGCAGCTTCAGGAGCAGGAGCCTGGCCCTGGCATCTCTGTCACTCCATAGCCAACAAACTCTTGAGTTTTCTGAGCCCTCACACACCACCTACCTGCCTGACTCCTCATGAAGATAACCCTCAAACCACACTAAACAACTAGCACAGGGAAAGGGAAATTTTGTGCCAGATCCCAGAAGTTTTGTAGATGAAACAAGGCTAAAATAAAATGACTGATTAGATTCTCTTTATCCACTCAAATTTGGGGGCAAAGGTTACTTTGCCACAGGTGTTTATCTTGCTGGTTATGATTCAGCTTGCCAACTGTTGCTGAATGGCCAGAATAAATTTACCCTCACAACTAGAGAAGCATTAAGCACTGTTTTATCAGTCAGATGTCTAAAAACCATGTTTGCTGTTCTAATGCACATCTCCAGCGTGGAAGGGTGCTGAACTGATTGGCCTGTTTGCTCTCTGCTTCCCCCATGGGCTTTTCAACTTCCTCTTCAGAAGAGCTAAACAAACTACTTGACACATTTGAGGCTGAAATCAAAAACCCGGTGTGGAGGGTGAGTAGTTGGATAAATGTCCTGGAGGGCCTGGGTTGTGCTCGCTGTCTGTGACTGTCAGGCTGGAGCCGTGCAAATGTACCTGAGGTTTAAATAACCCAGATCTCACCTAGGCTGTCTTTGGCTACTGCTTTGCATATTCAGGCAGCAAGTGAAGGCAGCTCAGGAGTCACTAGTGTGTGCCTGGTCGAGCCAAACCATCACTGGCACATCCCCTGTCCGGGCAAGAGGAGGATCCGGAGCTGAAGGAGGGACTGAGGGACTGCAGATGCCTTTCCATCCATCCCTGCTCACAGCAGGCTCTGCCCTGGCCAACATCAGCTCTGGCACAGGCAGCCTGACGTGCCAGCAGGAGCCAGGATCTATTTTCATTTTAAACAATCCCTGGAAATAAATAAGTAAAACTTTAAAAAGAAAATATCATCAGAAACCATCCCGAAACAGATAGTGAAAATTTTTCTTCCTGATGCATGCAAAGTCAATTAGCGTGTTACTAAATACATGCTGGGAGACATCATCAAAATAGGAACAATCGAGGCCATTTGAATAGCCAAATATGCTTTTATGCCATATTTGTTTACCTTGTAGAGCGCATCCGTGATATGCATGTAAATGCCAGAGCCTACTTCTTGCTAAGCACAGTTCTCCCTCCTGCCCTCAGCCCTCGCAGTAGGTTCCTTGTTTGTACCTGTCAGGGGCTGCTGGGACTCACAGATGTTGGTTTAAGCAAATGCTCAGCCCTTCGCCAACAGGAATATCCTGTTCAGGGCAGCGCTCTGAGGAGCCAGTTATATAAACTTAGCTGTATGCTGCCACAGCAGGCTGTTCTCTGGAAAAAACAGAGAGGCAGGAGACCCTCACTAGGAACTCACCACTAGGTTAGGCAGAAACACTGATTTTTCCTCAGCAGCATGGGCTGTGAATGGTTTATTCCCAGTTAAGGATGGAAAAAGCCCCACTCAGCGCAGAGAGGCTGGTAAGGCTTGAAAATATCTGAGTGCAAGTGAAGTCTGACAAACACCAGGCCTCCAACAAGTCTGGTTCTTGCTTGAGCTGCAGTTTATCAGGGGAACAGGTCAGCATGGCCCCGTAATTACACTCAGTCCTACGACAAACAGACTTCAGCCATGGCATGCAAAGTGAATGGGAATAGGGAAGTGATCTTTGTTCCTCTTCTAGGTGTAGGAAGCTGAAATGCAGGTAAGTTCTGGCACTACTTCAGCAAGGTGCTTAAGCCTGCATTTAATTTTTAAGCTCTGAAATGCGTGGGTGAGAGCTGGCTCCACCAAGTCAAAGGCAAAACTCACATGAAGTGGGATTTTGCCTTCTCTGACTGTGAAAGTGTTTCGGGAGGGAAATAGCTTGCCTCAGGTCACACTGGGAGTCTGTGGCAGAGCTGGGAATTGACGCCAGCTCTCTGGAGCCCCAAACTAGTGCCTTAACCTGTTTTTAACTTACTGCACGCTTCCTCCCAAAACATCATTGGGCATTCTTAGATGCACCAGATGTCCCAGCACGATTGCAAGCCTGTCACTTGTTTTGGCCAGCTTTGGAGGGTGAGATGGAACAGGCAGCTTTCATTTGATCTTCTGAGTGATGTTTGAATATGACACAAACAAACAAACAAACAAACAAACCAAGCTGGGTGCACACTCACGCAGGGCTGCCATGTGTGATGTACATCACTGCAGAGCCACCGTGCTGCTGTATCAGTGAGCCACACAGCTTAAAAGACAAGGTTTATTTAGGCAGCCTGATGCTGTATGGAGCCTCTTTCCTAGGCTTCCAAAGCTGGAAGGCACGGCTGTGCGGGGATGGTTCGGAAATTTCCTTCAGCACCAGCGGCTCCATGCAGCCGGCTCCGCGCATCGATTTGCTTAATCAGCTTGATTCTGACCTTAAACCGATGCTGCCAGCCTAAACTCCCCTCAAATCTGCCCCCGTATAAACCAGTGGTGGTCAGCAGGGCTGCTCTGGCCAATATTCGGTGTTCGCTGAACATTTTGGCACGGGCACCGGAGCTCCCCCCGTGCTGCTGCCGGCGCTCGGGCTGGACGGGAGCTCTCGTCTCACCAGGAAAGCCCGGGACCAGCAGTCCTTCCTCACGGTGGCACTAGAAAACAATTAATCGGGGCTCCACAGGACCATCTGCTGCCGCTGGAGCAGCCCAGCGAGCTCCCGGTGTGCGCTCAGGTCGCGCCGCCTTCCTTGGTCCCACGCTGGAGACTTTAAGGGTGAAGCCCGCACCCACTCCACCACCCACTTAATGCTCCTGGTATACCCTCCGTATTTGTCATCTGGACAGATATGAGTGCTGCCTGATCTGTTAACGCTTGGCAGAAGACATTTCATCCAGCCTCCAAGCACCAGTGAGGTGTTAATGCCTCCTTTCACATTCCAGCAGCAATACCTCGCCTTGTTTGCCTTCTATAAAACGCTAGAAATAAAAGATAAGGGGAATAAAAAACCAACAAGGCACAGCCCAACAACGTGAACATCTGGAAACACAATTATTCTCTGCATTCAAATTAGTATTGGGGCTCGTTGCTCCTGAAAATCAGCATACGGGTTTTCCCACCTAAGAAAAAAGGCAATAATCTTTCCTTATTTGCTGCTGGAGACTCAGACAAGTCAAATTCTGCTCATGTGGCCTTGATAAACCAGGGACAACTGTGTCTCTGTAAGGTCTGATTCAGCCAGGCCATAAAATACGTGAGTCGTGCCTGAGAGGTAACGAACAAACCTCTATGAGGTGTGTGCCTGCCAAAAACAGAATGCGAGGAGGAACATAAACACAGACAGAGGTTTTCACAAGTGACTGAGGATGCAACAAGGTATGTGCAGGTATGAGGGCAGCTGGTTACTCTGCCTCTGAGAACCAAGGCTCTCTACAAAATGATCCCCAAGCAATACATCAGTGCAGTTGTCACTTTTTGGTTTTCTTTTTTTTTTTTTTTTTTTTTTTTTTTTTTTTCTGAAATGGGTGAAATAAACTACTGTCAAAGAGGGGAAGGGACAGATTAATTTCCTCCAAGGTGTTCATGTTTTCAGTGCCATGGGACCCAGACCATCAGACATCTTACAAATACCTAAGAGGTGAATCAGTGGCAGTCAGGCAGTCCTGGGTGAGCAGTTGACTCTGCTGGAGGCAGGCAGTTTCTGAGAGTCAATTCTTATTTTTAAACATTATCCCCTGTTCATCTGAGTGTGAATATAGCCCACCAAGTAAGGCATCACTGGCTGGTCACCCACCTGAGCCAGGGAGCATCTGCAGAGCCATCACCAGGGCTGGTGCACACGTGCACAGCCAGCTCAGACCTGCTTGTGTTCCCATAAGAAAGCAGAGTTTTCCCTCCCCAGGTGGAAGGCTATCTATGCTGGCCTGTTGAATTCAGACAGAACCAGCTGTTCTCAGGCAGACCTGTGCTCCATCTTTGCTCCATCTTCCCCTGCAGAACTGTCCTCGAGACATTGTCAGTTTGTCTTCACAGCCCTCCAGACCAGCCCTGCAAGACACCCATGACTGTTGCACCAGACACCAGAAGGACATTTCACCCTGAAATATTCCACAGAAGTGGAGGTTAAAGTCAGATTCCTTTAGAGGATGGGGCACAAGCCACTGAGGGGAGGTGATCAGTGCCAGCTTGTGCTGCTGCTGGCTCCTCAGAAAGATCCAGCCTCCCCCAGCACTTGCTGCTTCTCCTTCTGCAAACCTTAGGTTGAAGGGATGAGCTGACCTTTCCAGGATCCTGTTCCATGCAGTTGTAATAAGAACAGCAAAAAAAGAGTTTTAGGAGGATTTTGTATTTCCCCATTTAGGGTCAGTGTGTGTGCGCTAGTGCCCTTTCAGCCCAAATGGTTCCTGGAATAGTGAGGAATGCCCTGGGCACCCTCAGAAAGGGCTGCCAAATCCAAAGGTCCCAAAAGAGCCACTGGACTGCAATGACCCCACACTCCAGAGCAGCAGGTGTGTGAGCGTACAGCCTTAACAGGACCCTATTTTCTCACTCACATATACATGGAAACATAACAGCACTGTAAAAGCAGTGTTTAATTGCAAGGCACAAATCCCTTCCAAAAGCAGAGTTTAACTTCCCCGCCAAGAACATATGTATTTTGTGTAGATTTAATTACATGGTACAGGAAAGGAAAGATTTGCCCAGATACTATGGTAATGGGTGCCATAGAAATGCCTATAAATAAATAAAAACACAGAGGAAACCCAGGTATCTTCAACAGAGTTTGAGGGGGAACCCTCCCCCCCCAAAAAAAAAAAAAACCAAAAAAACCCAGAGAATCAAAAAAGCTGTCATTTTCTACTCACTCCCTCATTTTAAAGGAAGAAGAGATCACCACCACCTCTTTTTGACACAGGACCCAGTGTTCATTTGGGCTCACCCAAGTCAAAAGTCACAAGGTGGGCACATCTTTATTTGCATCCCCCAGTGTCTCCTTCCTGCTGCCTCTCATCACCTGCTCATCACCTGAGAACATATTTGTGCATACTAAATAATGAGCATCTCTGGGAACCTCATGAACTTCTATGTCATTTGAATTCAGAGAAAAAAAAATAAAATAAAATTCGAGCTTTCACACACCTCCCAGGTTGAAAACCCTGACCACGTTATACATTTTCTTCATTGTAATAAAGGAAATTAGATGAGGCCCTACAGGGGCCTGAATGGTGATGTGTGGGTTGCTTTTTCATTGCAAGTGAAGAGCACTTGCCAAGCTGCTGAGCAAGGCCCCCTTGTCTCTTTGTTCGTGTTTTTGTCGTGTTTTTGAGCCTTTCATCTCAATTTCTCTGTTCATTCACAAAGTGTTTTATCATTTTGCTCCCACCACAGGGCTCCAAGGACTGTATCTTTATGAACAGCACCCAGATGTAAAGTGAGAGCCCCATCTCCCAAACAAAATTACCAGCTTGGCTACACAGAAAAATTGCAAATTCCCTTGCAATAAACTGGTAATATTAAATGGTGTCATTGCAAACACAGTGTGGGGGAGAGAGGGAGGAAGAGAAGGAAGGGCAAGGTTGGACTCAGGGATCTCAGAGGTCTTTTCCAACCTAGATGATTCTGTGATTCCGTGAAAGAGGGGAAGAAAAAGAAGAGGAAGAAAAGAAAGAAAAAGAAGAGGAAGAAAAGAAGGAAGGAAGGATTCCAGGAAGGAAGGATTCCAGGAAGGAAGGAAGGAAGGAAGGATTCCAGGAAGGAAGGATTCCAGGAAGGAAGGATTCCAGGAAGGAAGGAAGGAAGGAAACAACAGCAGACCTACCATACTTCAAAAAAGTATCATCTGCTGTTGCCCGAAACAGCTCTGGGTTTGAGATGTTTGTACATGATGGAGGAGGAAATCAGAGCAGCTGTTACTCCATCAAACACTGCTGAGCCATTTTGGCTTCCTGTAAATTTTCCTCCTACCAAACCTCTCTCCTCTTTTCACATCCCTGTCTCGGGAGCTGCACAGGCAGTGACAGAGTGGACTCTGTGTGCCTCCAAGTGCTGGCTGTCAGTCTTGCCAGGGAAAAGAGAGTCGCAGATTTACCCTGGGAGTTTGTCTGTCTGCTGTCACCTCGCTCCCAGCCGCCAGGCAGTGCAAAGCTACAGGCAAGGAAAGACTGAAAAAATCTGCTGAGTGACTTGCCTGTGCTTCCTTCCCTGAGGAAATTCATGCACCAAGTTTTATATATGATATATATCTGCAGAGGAAGAGATTCCTGTCTTGTTCTTCTGTGCTGCCTAGTGGGATGTTGTTCATGGACAGTCAGTATTTATTTCAATTACTGACTTGGACAGAGTTATTAAATGTAAACTGTGGCACCTTATGTTTAGCACAAAACAAAATGCTGGGAGAAGCCAGTCAGAGAAAACCTCTGACTTAACACAGTGGTTTGGCCAATGTTTAAATCATCCCTTTGCTCTGTATTCTCCCATACCTCCCTTCCCCCCTCCCTTGCCTTGTTCACACACAGCTTCCAGTGCTGGACCCCGAAGATTCAGATCTTAAACTTTTTCAAAGTGCTACCTATTCATATATAATGCTTTGGATTTGCTTATGCAGTCAATTTGCATAGCCCCAAATCAGCATAAACCCTAACCTCATCTCACTAAGGGGATTTACCTGCAACCAAACCAATTTGGTTTGTTAATGAAGTAGTTGGATTCCCAGACAGCCCTGATACACCTTGATCACTTCTTAGAAAGAGACCTCTCTCATTTGGAGTGAATTTCAGTGCCCTGTACAAAAGGACACTGCATTTTTGACACTTGCTGTTCAAGACCTGGGACACAACAAGAGGGAAAGACGTGCAGAAACAGAGTTTTGAAAGTGTAATCAAAGAGAAAAACCTGGAATTAGATTTGAGCCAATAAACATTGCTGTGGTCAGTTTCCCTCTCCACCTAACAGTAAACATAACAGTAGCAAATGCACAAACCCCACAATTATTAATAATGCCTCAGTAATAAAGGTGTACAAATAAATAATGAGTTGTTCCAACCTGTGTGGATGTTTAGGTACATGAGCTCGAAAGCACTTTGACAAACAGTGTACTCATGAAACTTTGCAAGGTGTTACAAAGAAAATCCTGAAAAGTAATTTTTTTTCTGTTTTTAATAAAATTTGAAGAAACACTCATCCTTAAAAAAACAAAGGGATTGTTGGGTAGGGGCTTCTCAGATTCTCAGATGTCCTGGAAATTAAACAAAAACAAAAACAAAAACAAAAACAAAAACAAAAACAAAAACAAAAACAAAAACAGCAAAAAAAACCCCAAACAAAACAAAACAAAAACAAAAACAAAAAAACAGTAAACCAAAACATCATGTAAATATTGACTGAAATATCATATTATGCTAAATTTCCTGGCATTCTTCCAGTCTACAGTAGACAAGATTAACTCATCCATATGTAAAAATCTCATATATCTCATATTTACTTTCTCTTCACAAATTCATTAGAAAAAAACAAACCAAAGTCAAATCTTTCCAGCCTTTGGTAGTACACAAGGAATTCAAGGCTGAGTTAGAGCTCAGGTTAGATCCTTCTCTGATGCACGTAGGAAAGGGAAAACAGCAGGAATCTGGAAGGCAGCAGCCCCAGAGACTACAGAAAATACTTTTTTTTCTTCTCCCCCCTGCCACCTATATTTTTAGTCTAGTTCATATTTAATCATGGAACTCCTTGCCACAAGGTCCCTCAGAAGCCAGAAGCTCAGGAAGGCACCGAAGAGAATCAAATATTTATTGAGTAAGTGGAATCTGCAGAGCTACAGCATAAAATAAACACAGGTTGGAAAGGCATCTCTGTCAGGCTCCTGAGATTGAACAAAGCTGTAATCATCAGGGCTCCCTGGAAGGGAGATTTCCAGGGAGCACAAAGTGGAATCACCCCTGAGAAAGCCATCACAGGGACACTTGTGCCTTTCAGCCCTGTTTCTGGCCAGGGACAGAACACCCATGGCCAGACAAAAGTGGCCACTGCTCTGCCCTGTGCTCCTCTGCTCCTCCTCTGCACCACAGATACCAGTTTTTCTCTCTGCATAGGAAGCCTCAGCAGTGAGTTTTAAATCGTGAACATGAGAACATTGTCAAAGCAAATGCTGGTTAGAAGGTGTTTGCAGAAGGAAGGTAGTCAAACGCCTTGTGCAGGTGACAATTATTATTATTTTTATATTTATTATTATTATTATTGTTATTGTCATTATGCAATGCAGCAGCATTGTGATATTTTCTAAAGCTGCAGAGAGCACGAACTGGAGAGGCAGGAAGGCTGAAAACAGTGAAGTTGTTTTGTTTTCCACTGGAAAGCATTTTGATATTTTGAAACACAAATGATCATCTGCTGCACAGCCAACAAGTTCAGCCATCCCTCATCAGCCAGGGGAGCCTGTTGCTGAAACAGTGTGATGTGGGAACTGAGAATGGACAGCCAAGCCTTGTACATCCCAGTGCAAAGACAGATGCATCCCTTTGGGCAGCCCCCTTAAGCTGCCAACAGCATTATTGAATCAGTATGTTTTGAGTCTAAACACAGGACAAAACCTCATCCAGAGCTTGGAGAGTAAATTCCAATGTGCTTCAGTAATTGCCATCAGTGTTGCCCCTAGTACTTTATCAACATACTAATTCACAATATTAATTTCTATCAGAAAATAGGAACATAGCAACATAACAGGTGCTAAGCCCCCAGGAGATACCCCAAGGAGGAAGACCCTAGATTAAATTCGGACACTGAACAGTGCTGATGTCATGGCACCCTCCCAGGGCCCTGATGTGTGAAATCAAACTCATGCAGGAACCTCAAGAAGCAGTTTTCCACACATGAGAAAAACCCTTTCTGCAGAATTTCTGGGCAGAAAGCGCAGGGTGGACTCAGTGGCAAAAGGGGTCAGGTTTTCACATGTGGCAAGTGCAGGTCTGGTTCCTCAGGCCAGCAAAATCGGAGAGCCTACCCATGGAAGCAGACCCGGGACTCTGCTCCTGCCATCCCTGCAGGGTTCCACAGGGCTCCATCCTCGGCCCTGTGCTCTTCAACATCTCCATAAATGACCTGGGCACAGGGCTGGAGGGGACACTGGGGAAATTCACAGATGATACAAAATTGAGAGGAGCTGTTGAGTCCTTGGAGGGCAGGGAGGCCCTGCAGAGAGTCCTTGACAAATAAGAGGGGTGGGCAATCAGCTACTGCATGGAATTTAAGCATGGAAAGTGCCAGATTCTGCCCAGTCACTGATCTCTGCTCTGTGGTGACCAGGGACAGGACCCCAGGGAATGGCCTGAAGTTGTGTCAGGAAAGGTTTAGGTTGGATATTAGGAGAAGGATCTTCCCCCAGAGGGTGTTTGGCCACTGGAACAGGCTCCTCAGGGAATGGGCACAGGCCCAAACCTGACAGAGTTAAAGAAGTGTTTGGACAATGCTTTTAGGCACATGGTGGGACTCAGGGATGGTTCTGTGAAGGGCCAGGAGTTGGACTTGATATTCCTTGAGGGTCTCTTTCAATTCAGCTTATTCTGTCATTCTGTGGTTCTGTGGTTCTGTGGTTCTGTGACACTGGGACATGCACAGACTCTGAGCACCATCGAGGAGGCTCCCAGTAAACGAACCCCTGTGTGCTGGTGGTGTGGCATTCCCTGTCAGATCTTTCCTAACTGCTGTGGCAGTAGTGGGGTAAATCATTCTGGTTAACTGCAGGATATCTCTTCTTAAAATTAAAGGCCTTAAACCAAATAACACAGGTAAGCTGGATTATTTTGTTGAATAAAGCCTGAAAGTTTAACAGTGGAGAACTTGAATGGCAAGATTTAAGCAAGCCTTAGCTTGTGCTTGATAAACAAGCACGCTGTACCCAAAGCAAAACCATGCAAAACTTTTCAGGGTTGCAGCAAGATGGCTGCGGTGATAGCAGCACATGATTACCCTTCTGCTCACCCAGGTTTCACAGTGAAAGCAGCTTGGCGTGTTCTGTGTTCCCCAAAATTTCTTCTTCTTAATTAACAAGTCATGAGGTTGACCCCAAGCTAGCCAGGTCTGTGTGAAAATCACCATCTCGGTTACAAAAGAAGTCACAGCTCCCAGAGTACGGAAATCATCACTGAAGGGAAAAGGTGCAGCTGCCTAATGCCTCTTGTGAGTAGCTATTAGGGCCGTCTGTCTCCTGTAAAACTCTGGGAACACATGCTCTAAATATAGAATAAACATTAATAAAGCACAAGCCACTTTTTCGCCTCCCGTCTTTCACACCATTAAGGTTCTAGCCTTGAGGGCTCACAGGTATGCATCCAAAGGTGAAAAAGAGACTAACAGATATTTATATGCATCCAGGGTGGAGAACAAGGCTGCAGGAACACCACCACCGCCCACTTCCACGCCGCAGAGACAATTTCTGCGCTCAGTGGCAATGCCTTCAGCAGTAATGAAAATGTTCCCCTGGTAAAGTCATGGCAAGAGCGAAGGGCAGATGAAACGTGAGTCATCCAGGTGTACGGCAGACAGGGGAATGTGGGAGTGTTCCCCTGTGGCTCCAAGCCAATGTGACCTCAATTAAATTTCAGTGAATGATGGGCCTTCCCCTCTTTTAAGTACACACTCATCTCTTTTGGTGTTCAGAGATACATCCACCGAACCTAAGTACAGCTATTTAATCTGGGGAGCTCTCCTGGCAAGCCTGAGTCAACACGTTGCGGCGCCAGTGGTGATGGTGGTGGTGGTTTTCCTCTTCCTCTCCATATCAGTTTTGCTCTCCATACCTTGAGTTTACTTCCTCCTACCAGCTCTTCTACCACATCCAGATCCCTGCCCGAGTCCTACAATGTGACCACTGCTCTGTCTGTCCCCCGCTTGCCAACCAGTCCTACTCTCCTGCTGCCTTAGAGCACGCGACCCAGCTGCACTCAGGGGAGGAATGCCCAGGGGCAGACACAGGTTAATTTGGAATTTCTTGCACTCAAATGCCGTTAAAAGTGCCTGCCAGGGAATCCAGTGAAAGCAGGCTAGCTCCAAGATCCAGCACACTCCCATAGGAAACCTGTGTAAACTAATTCTGTCGAACCGTTAGCACTCAGGGTGATTAACCGCAGCAGCCTCTGATCTTCCCTTATTAAAGAGAAGCAGAATGAAATTCACTGATTCATATCAGCTTAATATAAATCCCTGTGAGATTTGCAGTTGAGTTCAGATGTGGCAGGATCTGCTAACCACCACGAGGGATAACCCCTCTGTGTGACAGGGGGTGGCTGAAGCCACTTGTGCTGGGTCACAGTCAAACCCAGACTCCATGACCATGGTGTGCAGCAGACAAGTGCACAGCAGTTGAGAAGATTTTTACTCTGGTGCCACTTTTGAATACTTGGCACTCGGCAGGCAGGCATGTGCCATCTTGTTTTAAGCAGCTCCATCTATACATGCTAAGCGTGCTCCAGAGAGATTTGGGCTAGGGGTGAGCAGGATTAAGGACGGCTGTAGTTTGACTGCAGAGATAACTCCCTGCCCCAAGAGATTTTGCCCTCAGTAGCTGAAATAGTGCTCTGGGGCAGCTCTGGAGGTGCTCACCCCATGTCAGAGAGGCCACCCCTAATAACCTCAAACCCCGACTTTTAGATGCCCCAGCAAAGTGGCACATGAGTACAGCTTTAGCAACGCTAAACAAATCTTGTTTTTCAAGACATACTTACAAGACTTCTCGGTGTTTTACATATGTTTTTATGAGATACGCTTTTTGATACATGTGTTGTTTCACTGCATCCATGTGCAATCCTGCACCTAAGTGCAATTCCAGCATCTCAGACACAACATAACAGGTGGCAAACACAACGTGGTGTTTCCAGCTCTACCTACCAGAGCACTGCTCATTTCAGAATTTCCCCCCGAGACCTCCTTAAGAGTAAAGACTGCCTCTCATGGGTTGCATGCTGTATGGCAAAAAGTGAGCAGTTGGCTCCTGTTCCAAAAAAAAGTATAGGAGTAGAAATTTGGAAATGGTTAAAGACATAGCAGCATTTCCTTTTGAATACAAAGTTACAGTCCTGTCCCTTTCAGTCTGGAAATTCATACATGAGGACAGCTTGGTTATGATCAGGGGAAAAAAAGGAATTTAAAAAAAAAAAAACAAGTGGAACAGGGAACAATGCCCTGTTTCAAGAATCCCATTGTTCATGCAACTAGAAACCTAGGATCCATAAAAATATCAAGCAGAAAATGAAGCTGGCTGAAGCAGATAATGACTTACCAAGTGCTAGAGTGTCTTACAAAATTCTTAAGGGTGCATAAAGAAAAGAATGCAAAAGAAACCAGTTTCTCAGATGAAATCTTCAGATTTCAGTACTTTCAGATGTGCTAGAACATAGACCTTGCACGTATGTAAGAGGTTTTGACTGGCAGCCATATGAAGGAGATCCTACACCCACCAAGCTTTATTGGGTGGGACGACAACATTTCAGGCCCTCAGCACACACCAGCTTCAATGCTGACCTTGGATCTCTCATCCAGAATTCACAGGCAGAGCAACAGAGGAGGTAGAAAAATTACTGGTTTAATTGTAAAAAAGTTTTCACATGGAAAAAGCTTCAGATAAAGGATGACTCATAACTTTAATTTAGCTTTAAATACTTGCTATTTGAAAACCGAACAAGACATTCCCTACTCCCTGTGTTACCTATAAACCAAATCAACAAAGATAGCTTTCAGTTGAACAAAGTATGCCTAGGCGATAAGGGGTGAGAAATATTTTCTGCATCATTATATTACTTGCACAAACTGAGGGAGAAATGGCACTGGTCCCCACACAAACACTACATCGAAATGTGAACTTTAGTAGCATTCCAAAGGCTCACTCAGACATAGAAATTTGATATTGCCACTTTTGTTTCAACTACTACAAAGATACAAAAGCGTCTTGCCTGCTGTTTTTTTTTCTCAGCTTTATTGGACACCATATACACCCAAATTCCTAGCTGACAGACATTACGAATCAGCTGAGGGGGAATGGCTTCTTCCCTTTTAGCAAAGAGTAGTGAGAAAAACAGGTCCCCTTCACCCGGCATTAATGTGGAAATCATCTGCTTGCTGCACATTCTGTAAGGGCAGCTGGAACAACGAGGCTCCCGAAGGAGAAGCACCACAGGGCGGGCTGGTACGTGCTGCCGGAGGGATGCCGGGGACCTCGCAGCAACACATCCTCAGTCCCTGCATGGTCAGCCTTCCCCGGCTACGCGTGCATTCCTGCAGGAATCCTGGCTCTTCGTCGAGTGACGGGGTTCCCAGGGTAGAGCAGGTTTCAAAGGAGAGCTCCGTGCGGGCGATGGTTGAAGCGGCACTCCGTGTGCGCGCGGTTTATTCTCCGAGCCAGGTTTAATTCTTTGCTTGACATTACTCAGTGGGTTTTCCTTTGCTCGCACTGAAGTGGTTACACCGGCTTGCCTAAGAAAGAAGATGGGAATCTTTCATTGCTGAAAAGACTGCTAAAAGGGAAAAAAAAAAAAAAAAGAAATCACATGCACAAGATCTTGCCATGTCCTCAACAGAAGTATTCCTTGAGAAAATCATTTAAACTGAGTCACTTTAAAAATGGTAAATTATGATTTCACCCACACAGGTGAGATAGGTGGCAATTCGACACCCAGAGCAAAAACTTTCCATACACCTTTTTCCCTAAAAAGAGATGTTACATCAGCACTGCACTTACACAATCCTGTCTTTCAGAGTCCTGACACTGCAAGCGTTTGCCACCACCCCCTCCTTGCCTTGGTAAACTCAACCACCAACAAATACCTAGCAAACTTTCTATGGCCATGTCCATACACAGAAAAAAACTAGAGCAACCATTCAGATAAAATATTATAGGTTTATTTAAAACTTATTTTCACCTTGAATATGCAAAATACAAATTCCAACAAAATGTTCATTATTACTTCGTAGTTTACAAATATACAAAATAGAAGTTTGCTTAAATTTATATTACATATTTATTATGTAAAGAACTATATAGAAAACATTTGTTCTGCTTAAGGCATATTTGGGAATAAACCATTGTACAAACTATTGCACATCGAAACCACAGTGCATTACAGACTGTCTGCATAAAGTTATTTTCTTAATAAAAAAGATAAACCAGGGTTATTCACCTGATTTAGGTCATAATTGGCAATCGGAAGATAAAAAATAGTTCCTTGTCAGATATGCAGCAGTTTGAGAACTTTGGCTTCCGTTTTTGGTACCTCTAGAACCAACAGTCACTAAGCACCATGAAATAGGCTTTTAAAATATAATTCTGTACCTGAATTTTTCCTCCTCTTTTAACATTGTAATGGCTTTTAGAAGGAAAAAAAAAAAAGAATAAAGTACAAGACGACATGTACATCTAATATTGCATTGAAAGGAAATTAAGGGAATGTAATTTCCCTGTGTAATATCCCCACCCTCCGAACTACATACAGTCTGTTTAACCCTGATATCCGTGACTTCCAGTCACTCCTTGGCATTCTGTAGTCCAGAAATAATTCAAGTTGGATTTGCAAATGGAATGATAGAAGATCCAGTCATTGACCCCAATGTCTTTGGTTCTCTTAAGTGTATAACTATAAAAAAAAGAAAGCTGCAATGTCCATATGCAGATATCCCTCTTTTCCACTCTTTGGAAGACTTCACCTCGATTATCTGTAGTGCTTAAAATGAGTTCTCCCCGCCTTGTGGAAGACAGTCCTTGTGCTGTAAATACTGAATCTCTGCGGCAGTCGGGGGAAAGATCCACTGCTTTCCCAAATCAGAAGTGCCTCTTCATGTGTAGGGCGAGGTGGTCTGACCTGGAGAAGGCTCTGTCACAGCGCTGGCACTGGAAAGGGCGGTGGCCTGTGTGTTTTCTGTAGTGGCGAGTGAGTTCATCAGATCGGGCAAACTTCCACCCGCAGCCTTCCCAGTCACAGTGATAAGGCTTCTCACCTATTAAAAAAAACAAAACCCAAAAAAACAACAAAAAAAAACCCAAACAAACAAACAAACAAAAAACAAACAAACAAACAATGAAACACATCAGTTAGGACTTTCAGTTTTTTGCTGCTAGCACTTGTAGCACCTCTTTCAAGCAGGTGTTCTAGTTAAAACAAAGGGTGGTCAAACGCAACAAACTCCGCGAAGCAGCCTCAAACAAACTAAAAAAAGAGCAAGGCTGTCTTTTCAAGATGTACAGGTGCTACGAAATGCTAGTGAGGCTTAAATCCTCACCAAAATGCTCGTTTTCACTACCTTGCACACGAAACTTCAGAGCACCTGAGTGTGTGTTTTTGCCGGCGGTGTTGCACAATCAAACAGCAACCAGAAATAGCTCAGCAGACAACGTATTTAGATAATTGTAGGTCTCAAGAACTGAAAATCAGCCGGAAACTGTTTTCATTAGCTGGGCCTGATTAAGGACTCAGTCTTACTAGTGTCTTCATTATACAAAAACCAAGTGTGTTGATGGCAAGATGAGCTTCCCCAACAATTACAAACTCACTGTCCTACACATCCTGGGGATGTGCTGGTGGGCTTGGGGCAGATGATCACTGATCACTTGCCTGATTTTTTCCCCCCTGCTGACACTACCTGAAGATGTAGCCTAGCTACTGCAGAGCCAGTATATTTTCCCTTTCCCATCTCCTCTTCAGGAGAAAGTTTTGAATCAGGTTCACAACCCAGGGATTCAAATTATGCAAATTCCCAGGTTATTTAGTCACTGTTACGGAATGCCAATGCTGGCGAAACCCATATGCTGTACCTGCTTTCACAAGCTCAGTTACTGCAACTCTGCACTAAGCTGCAAGGCTGAAGTTTGAGACTGGGCTCAGATACACACTTTGGGCAGATTTTATCCCAATTCTAGCAGTGGACAATCAACAGTTAAACTCGGCTGGTGCAGGGGGAGATGTCCTACAGGTAGGTGAGACACCACACCAGAACTGCCAGCTCAGCTGAAAGCCCTTGCTCTTCAAGGAATTTTATCTCAGTTTTCCCAAAAAGGACAAACAGCTTGCAGAGGTGCACAACCTCTCACCCTACAGCCAGCCAAGAGAGGGGTGAGTGTGTGAAGCACTCAACCACCAGCAAAGAAAGCAGTTATCTTCTACAGAGGTCTGCTGCCTTCCCAGAACTGGGCCAACACAATCCAGAGCAGCAAAACCCAGCCGGCTTCCAACTACCTGCTAATTAGCTAGCCACATAGCAAGAAATAAGTAACAAACTCTGACTTGGCAAGAAACCCACCCGCTCCCACATCTGAGTCACTCTGAACCATTAAGGAAAATGTCAAGCCAATAAGCAAAGACTGCAAAGGACGAAACCCAGCAAGGAAAAGTCTTGTTGTTTTTAACCCTCCTCCTGTGCTTCCACTGCGAGATGGGGGCCACCCCGTGTCCCTCAGCCCAGGACATCTCCCTGATCCCGGCACCGGGACTAACCTGTGTGGGTTCTCAAATGTGCCTTGAGATGAGAGCTCTTGGTGTAGGTTTTGCCGCAGCCCGCATAGTCACAGGTGTGTGTGGCCGTCCTTTTCCTAGGCCACGATCGGCGTCCCCTCTTGGGCTTGGTCTCCTCGGGCAGGCAGCTCCCCG
The DNA here is from genome assembly GCA_013397075.1 of Rhabdornis inornatus. Taxonomy (NCBI): domain Eukaryota; kingdom Metazoa; phylum Chordata; class Aves; order Passeriformes; family Rhabdornithidae; genus Rhabdornis; species Rhabdornis inornatus. Next base: position 1,986 of record VWZS01003091.1, on the reverse strand, counting down.
GCGGCATCAGCTCTAGGGGCGGACAGGGAGGAGTGAGCACGGCCAGCGCCCAGGCGGGGACACCCGCTGCACCAGCACGGCGGGGACTCACCTTGGTACTGCAGCGCTCCGGGAGAGAGCTGCTCGGGCAGGAAGGTGGGGTAGCCCGGAGCCGGGGGATACCCCGGGGGCAGCGGCGGGTGGCCCAGTCCCGGCGTGGCGGGGAGACAGTCTCTGCCGCTCAGCATCTCCTCGGGCCCCAGCGAAGGCGTACTCCTAGCGGGCAGCGGGCGGCTGCCAAGGGCGAAGTCGTGCTGGGGGGCTCCTCGGGGGCTGCTCCCGTGCGGCGGGGCCAGCGTGCACGGCGGCGCGGCCTCCTGCTTGATTTTGGGGCACATCCGCGGCAGGGAGGTGTAGGGCGCGCCGGGGCCGTCTGCGCCGGGCGGCGGAGCGGCGGGGCCGCTCTTGGGGCTAAGCCCCGGGTGGCTGTAGTCGCCCACCGCCTTCACCACGAACTTGCCCTGCAGGCTGCCCAGGGGCGGCAGCGCGGCCGGCGCTGGCAGGTACACCGCGTCCAAGTCTGGCCGCATCAGCTCGGCCACGAAGCCTCCCGAGGGGGACACGTCGGTGATGTCGGCCAGGTTGAAGGGCGCG
>VWZS01003090.1:126986-158451 GCA_013397075.1 Rhabdornis inornatus | reverse complement strand
TGACTGCACATCTTAGGGAGAAACCAAGGTAGAGGGACTTTCTATCCGGTCCCTCCCATTCCGAATGGTGCTGTTTCTTTATTGGGGATAGCCTTGCCAAAAGAAGCTCCAGTAGGTTTTCCATCATCAGGAAAGAGACGATTCAGCCCTGCATTGTTGAAAGATTCCTTGCAGGAAGGTGGAGCTGCATTGGTTTGCAATGTTGTTTTTAGTTGACTCTTAACAAGGGGTTCTTTCCTGGGTCTCTTCTAGCATGCCTGTAGTGGGGTTTTGATTTTGTTTGGTTGAGATCCACCCCCTATTAAGTGTGATGCGATTAAAAATAGGTTTTTGAATTCCTCTTTAAAGGCGAATTTATAAAAAACATTGCAACAAGGTATACCTCTATTTTGCCACAAAGCGTCTCGGGATTGTGTTTGAAATGTGTCCGCCCAAGAACCTTCCCCTCCCCCAGAGATGTGTATAGTCATTGGTTATAACGACTGTTNTAATAATAATAATAATAACATTAAATAATGAACAAAGTTCCCTTTTTTAAATATTTACAGGTTAGCAGCTAAAATACCTGAAATAAAATATTGCATGCAAAGCCGGTCGTTAGTGAATAAAAGGAGTGTGATATTTTATTGCAAGTATTAACGACCAGCTTGTAAATTTCCGTTTCAACAACTGTATCAGGGCTAGTTGGATGCCTTAGCTTTCAATCGATAACGTTAGAAAGTCTCTTGTTCCCCCAACCCATCCCTTGCCCTTAAAAGTGATATTACTCTAGGCATGATCAGACATAACGTTAAGACATCTAAAGAACTGAGAGCTCAGGCTTTTTGCTGAGTTCTGATATTTTTAAAAAAATAATAAAAAGAAAGTGCTGTATACCAAAGCCTCGTTGTTGAGATTGTTGAAGTGACCTGTTCTTTAAGTATAAGCTCCTGATAAAAGGGACGCTTTTTGCTTAACAAGTCAAGTATGACCATTATTTATCAATGTCTGCTGTCAAAACAATTTAATAATGCTGCAGGAGGAATAGTTGTGGGGATATTTCTGTCGGGGATATTGCTGTGAAATTGCACGAATATGTTCCTTATTTTCTGTCGACTTCCCTCTCTTCACTCCCTCTTTTCTTCCTTTTTTAATTTGCGGGGGAGAGGGTGGTGAAAGCTAGAATCGTGGGCAATTTCTTGGAGAAAGGTAGAAAGAAGTAAATTTTAAAAAAATGGGAAAGGGTTGTTTTTGCTCCAATCCAAGTGCTCCCTAGTGCTCCCGGGCAGCACAAGACAAAGGTTCACTTTAAAACACCCTTAAGGACTGGAACACACAGAGATTTTCAGTCTGACAAAGACAAGTTGGTTTGCATGTCAGTTACTCCAAACCCCAATGTTTTCTTAACATAACCTTCTTTTCCCTCCCTCCTCACCATCTCAGCCCACCCTGAGCAAGCTCAGCTATAGACAAACCATTTCGACAGTACAGAGAACATTAAAAAATGTTAAAATCTAATACAAGGATTTCAATCATCCTGATTAGAAACTGGATTCATTTTGTATGCTCAAGTGTAATACATTTTTGAGTACTTGATAAATATTTAAATAAATATGAAATTTACCTTAAACTGTGTGATCAGTAACCCTTGTGTTTTCATGCAGGATCAGAGGATTGGTACGGCGCTTCGGGGGGCGGGAGGGAGAAGGGTTATCATTTCTGCCCGGTGGTCTGACGTGTAAGTTGTTGGAGTCGCTCTTACTTGGGTGAGTTTGGAGACGGAGTCTCCGACTCGGGAGGGTCTGTAACTGGCGCTGGAAACCTGTAAGGGCAGGGCAACCTGGGGGCCTTTGCTCTCGCCTCTTGCCACCGGCAAGCTGCCGTGTAGGTGGTGGTGGAGCGGCGGCTCCGCGGGGGAGACGCCGGGTCACGCAGGGCGGGGGTGGCCGAGACACAGAGCAACCTGCTCGCCAGGGGCTGGGGACAGCTGTCCCTCTGTCCCCAGCCCCGGGAAGGACCGGGGGGGGGAGCGGCTGGATGCCTGTCGGCTCCGCGGGCCGCGCAGGAGGGAAGGGCGGCTTTGGACTGCCGGCCCTAGCGAGGGAAAGGCCCCCAGCCCTGCCAGGCGCCCCGCGGTCCCGGCGCGCCCTCCGGGCGGCTGGGGCAGCCGTGGAGATAAGCCGCCCGCCGGGAGGCAGGGCTTTGGCGTTTGGGCTGCCAGCACCGCGTCCTGTGCCTCGGAACACGCAGGGCAGCAGCGCGCCTCTGGAGCCGGAGCGCTGCCGCGGCTCGGCAGCTGCGGGCCCAAACCCATTCGGCATTTGCGTGCACACACGCCTGCTGCCAGGCTCCTGCCTGCACCCCCGCACAGGGCCTGCCTGACACCCCCAAACCCGTCCGGAGGCAGGAAGAGCCGGGTCGCTCCTGCGCCGGCCACTCCGGCGTCTCCGCGTCCCCACGGCCACTGCGGCCCGTACACCCGCGGTCATCCCGGAACCTCCCTCGAAATTTCAGTTAGACAATATTCGTCTGATTTTCAGAGGTGGTGGTGCTTGTGGGGTTTTTTTTTTTTGTTTTTTTTTTTTTCCTTTTATGGCCTTTGATTCCCTTTTTCATTACATGCATTTGTGAAGTCCCCACAAACTTTAGAATGTTTTCCACCCTGAAGCAAATAAAGACAAACTTTTGAGCGGATCCTCCTACTGCCTTCTGTAGAATACTTCCTGAACTTGGGTAGCAGGTTTTGTATAAGCTAGAGAAAACATCCTCTTCATGAAATGCGTGTCCTTATGGTGCTCTGTCGGGTTTCTGCTCTGATTCCTCTTTCCGGTATGGACCGAGGGTGGCGATTAGCAGTCCCAGATCTGCCGGTTTACTTCTTGCTGCAGCTACCCTTAATAGTGTCAAATAAGCCCGCTATAATTTCTCTGAGGACTTTGTTTGCACACACTGAAATCAATATTCAAACTCTTCTCATTTCAATATTTGTACCCAGGTTAATTAGCTCTCAGCATCCCCAGCCAACGTGGCAGTGTGACGCAGAAGCCGGGTACGTGAATTCCAGAGTTGAGATCAGTTAAACACCTCAACAGTAAGTGTTTGCATCTATATACATCTGTATGCATACATTTATTAACAAATTCAGGTTGGGTTACCAAAGAACGGATGTCAGGCGATGCCAGCCCTCAGGCCGCAGCATCCCGAATCCCAGCACCGCGCCCGGGACGGAGCCGGAGAGGCGTCAGGGTCCGTGGTACCCAGTGGGTTTCACGGGCACTGGTCCTCCCTGGCCCTCTCTACACGCCCGAAACGCAGAAAGTGTTTTACGGTGAGAGATGCCGCAGTTGGGGGCTTTGCGTGCTTTAGCGGAGCTGTAAGTAGTTAATAAAGGGGCTGGAAAGAGATCCTGTTTACTGATTGTTCCAGATTGTTGTTTTCTTGATAACAGAGCAAGCCACTGAATGACTGTTTGAGCTCAGGCGCCACAAACATAAACTTAACAGCTCCCAGTGTGCCGGCCCTTCTGGAGGATCACTCCTCACCTCCCAGGGCTTGTGAAGTGCAGGAGGAGAAGGCAGTTCCCAAGGAAGCAGGCTCCAGGGTGGTGTGGGTGGTGGTGGGGAACGGAGAAAACTCTCCTGTATATCCGATCTTTCCATATTGCACGGTATCTGCCCTCATTAGCTAGGGGCAAAGAGCACAAAATCAATAGGTACTTTTCTCCGAGCCTCCTACCCGTGCCGGAGCTCGAGGCAGTCTCCGGATGATGCTCTGCGCAGCATCCCAGCCGAAAGATGCTGCTTTTATACCACGCTGCAGCGTCGTGTGAATTTCCTTAAATTTTCTTGCATCGGCTAAGGGCCTCCAAACAAGTGCTCGCTATAGGGCAGGGAGGGAGGGCGAAGGAGCCAAGGAGGGCGCGCCGCCTGGCCGCGGCAGATCCGCGCCCGGCCGGTTCTCCCGGGTTCGGCAGCACCGGGGCTGCAGCTCCAGCGGCGGCCCGGCCGCACTCCGCCGCGGCTGCCGCCGGAGGAGCCACCTGCAGCCCCGGCCCTTTGCTGGCGTGTGTGGCGCGGGAAAGGAAGGAGGGAAAGAAGGAGGAAGGTTGCAAAACTGGATTTTTGCTGGAGTGTCTCTTCTTTGTTTTATTTTCTTCTGAAAGACAAAACGAGGGTAAGGTTGTGTTTGTGGCAAGGAGAGATGACAGAAAATTATCCAGAAATAAGAGACAAGGACCAAAGCAGAACTTGGCTTCTAGCTCCGGGTAGACGTCGTGTGGCAATGGGAAGAGGAAAATAGGGTGTTACTGTGGTTTTTCTTTAGGAGGGCTGTTCAGGTCGGTAGATCTCCAAGGCTAATCCAAACAAGCCGTTTGACTTGTGAGGTCCGGTGTCTAGACATAGCTGGTGACTCGGCGGCTCCTTATCTGGTTTTGGAATCAGCCAAAAGAGACTTTTCTTAATGTCCACAGCAGCACTAGGATCTGCCGGGGCCGGGGAGCCACCGCACCTCCCAGACAGGACAACAAATACACCCACCACCTGGAGGCTTTACAGCCCACTTTGTTGTTCCCGAGCCGCCGCTGCTGCGGCCCAGCCTCCCCCAGCCCCGGCCGCCGGGCAGGGATGACCGGGCGGCTGCCCAGACAAACCCACACCCAACTGCTTGCCACTGCAGTGCCCCGCTCGCCCCCCGGTCACCGAAGGGCCACCTTTGCAGCAGAAAGTGGCACTGGACACTCAAGCCCCGCTGGGATCAGAACCGCTGCTTTCTCGACCCCCGTCACAACACCCCCTCCACTCCGTGTGTGTTTTTGTCACTACAAGTTTTATGGATTTCTTTTTTCCCAGCTGAAATTTTGCAGAGAATGGGTAAAAATTTTCAAACTCACTCTTGTTCACGAACCTTGAGGAATGATGAAAGCAAATCAATTAAATGAGAGGAAGTCAGTTCAGATAAAAGATTTTCTTTGGGACTAGAACACTGCCTTCTGTATCAGTCCTTCATGCTGTATTTGTGAATATTGCAAGCTGTAAAGCTTGTTTGAGGTGGTTAGTGTCAATAAAAGCATTTAACTCAAAAGTAAGCAGCATTTGAAAGTGAAGAGAAAGAGGCATCTTTTGCTTGGATATCACTCATTCCATTTAGTCATTTGGGTTTCTACTGAGATTTCAAACTCTTTTGGAACGTTGAGTGGCTGGATAGTGGATTTTCAGATTCCTGAACAGTGCATGAGCCCATGCTGTTTTTCTGCTGAAATGCAAGCTGATGTGCTGTGTAATTCCTCTTCAAACTGTGCTGTTTCTCAGTGTGGTTGAGTTCAGGGACATGATAACCCATTTTGGGAGCTGATGGCTGTAACTGTGATGCACCGATATGCTATTTGCAGTGGATATTGTAATTGAGTCTGCTAATGTGGAATTATGAAATTTACCGGTGGGTAGAACTCTCTCTGTGCAGTTTAGGAGGCTTGTGAATAAGTGCTGTTTTCTAGATTTAGTTGCAAATTTCCTCGTGCATAGAGCAAATTATATTCCAAGGCTTTTGGCATAATTTTCCATCAAACACATTTAAACCATTTCAAACTCCCAATAACTCAGGGAATTCAGGATCAAGAGAGCAACATTTCCTAGAAAAGGAATCTTAACCATGATCCTGGTACTCCTCTTTTTTTTTTTTTTCTTTCTCATGGGTAAAATTTTGTGTTTATTTTTAACTGTCACAAATACAAGGTGTTGTTTGAAAAGTGTTAAACTTAGCAGGTATATAGAGATAATACTGACGTGTCACTGTGCATGATAAAGTAAAATATGGTGGGAATTAACTTGAAAAGTTTATGAAGGTTTTAACTACAGCCCATAAATTAACCTTTTTTACAAAGATATGATGATATATAAAAGATCTTACAATATATATGACACTTAAAAATACTCTAAAATTTGGAGGCCAAACATTTTTCCCCCAACTTGAAGACACAAACTGAGGTCTGGGACATTGAAGATCTTTCTATAAATAATCTGAAGTAATTAATATTAGAACACTCCAGTGAATCAGAAATTGCAGGACCAAACTTTCCAGTTTACACAGGGCCTTCTGTGAAGGTAGTGGAAGATTTGCTGCTAACCTCTAGTGAGGCAGGAATGCATAGCTTTGTAGGCTCAAGTCTTGTTGAAGCTAGTGACAAAAACCTCCTAGACATATGGGTAAAAATATCAGTGTATAAAATCTGTATAGAAATCATATAGAGTAAGTGTTTAAAAATCATATAAAATATGGTTTTGTAGGAAAAAGTGATTTCCTTCCTACAACTCTCATTCTTTTTCCATATTTTAATGTAAATGTTACGATTTTCTATTATAAGACAAAAAACCCTATTAAGATATTGGTGCATCAGTAAAAGCATCTTGCTTGGTGTGGGAAACAGAAACAGGAGTTAATAACTCATCTGAATGTAGAGAATATTGCAATATAATCAACCACTCTCTGTCTTGCTTATTGCTGCCTTAAGGAAATTTCATATGGGCAAGTCCTGGGGTAGAAGACTACATGCATATTACCTAGATTATATTTTAAGGGAGAGAACTCTTGGCAAAACCTGATGGAATCAGTCCCATACCAGGTGTCTGAAGGTCTAATTGGCATGTATTTCATCTTTGTGATATGAAGTAAGGAAAGTTTTGCAGGATTGACCTTACTGGTATGACTCAAGTTCAGGCTCATCCTGAGCTCAGCAGCTGCCCAATTTGTTGTTGCAGAATGATCCCAAACTTCACACACAGCAGTCCCACAGTCAGTGGGATCTGAGGTGTTCTAAAGATGCAGTGTTCCCTTTTGACAAAACGGGCACTTGAAAGGATAGGGCTTTTTCAGTTAACCAAGTAACCTAATTCAGGGCTAGGCCTGTTCTCTCTGAAATCTGTGGATAGTTCTGATAATTAAGTCAGGATGATCAGGATTGGGCACTTTGTGACCATAAAGCTCAAGCTGTTGTATTAACTTAAGTAAATGTGTTTTAGTCAAGCATTGAGTCCAGATCTTACTGGTTTACTAGGTAGTGTAAACTAGGAAAACAACTATCTCCCACTGTTCATACAGGAGCAGTATGTTTTGAAATTTCTGTTCACTGTTTTTCTTCTAATGAACTAATTTTCAAGGCATCTTTGCCTGTCATTCCAATAAGCACAGCTGTTTTATGCTCTGATCCTAATTTTTTTTCTGAGTGAAGCCCCAATGGACTTTTAGAGAGTCATGTGTCCTCAATTCAGCTGAGCCCATCCCATTTCAAAGTCAGCAATCCCTGCCAATTATATACTAGCAAAGGAAAGAACATTTAGATTTTTTGCAAGGACTGCTACATATCACATTTCTTCGTGGTACCAATGCTATTAAGAAGTACTTCAAAGCAGGTCATTAAATTAGTTCTGAAAGTGAAATTTCAACATTTGGGATCTTAATCTCACAGTGAATTGGTTCTCCAAAACTGATTACATTACCAAAGGTTCTTGCAGTTTTAATTTAACTTACTAGATAATTGCCAAAAAACCAACCTCCTCCCTGACTTCTCTCCCCATGCCCTCCCCCCCAAACAAAATCAAATCAGAAAAAGAAAAAAAAAAAAAACAAGGAAAAAAAACCCCAACCAAACAAGAAAAAAAAAACAAAAACACAAGCCCAGAAGGTTATGAAGGACAGATACTACTTCTTAAAACTATTGAATAAAAAATACTCTTCATCAGTTTGAATTTTTTTTCCTGGTGAACATTTTGCCTATAGAAAAACATTTCTTTCTGAAAGAGTTGTGCCACTTAAGCAGGTATTTATTTGAGGATGCTTATGGCTCTTCCACACATACGTAGTGCCTAATACAATGGACTGTGCTCCTCACATATGCTTAGAGCAATTCTGTAACCTTTGTAGCCCATAAAAGTAAATAAAACAACACAGTGATGTTAATACAACTCTGCAGTAATAACTGACTAGTATAGATGGAAAGCCTTGAGTCTTATAAATGCTAAATTATGATAAAATAATTTTTTCAACACTGCACTTATTCCTGTTTCTATGGTGAAATAGTTGCACACTTTCACAGGAGAATTTGGTCTCTTCATTCAGTAAGTGCCTCATAGAAGAAGTGGGAATTAAGAATGAAAGAGCATGACAAGCAGCAGCACTGCAATTATCATTGAAAATTTTATATTGCAAGGACTGAGCGTGCATGGAAAATCCCCTGAAAACTGAAAGTCTTGTTCTGCAAGATCAAATGCTTGTCTATTGTGGTCACTAAAGCAATATGTTCCTTCACTAGGGTTTTATTTGCCTTTAACTGTTTAGTAAGATAACTCTATACCTTATATTTCAGGTGATATTTCTAGTTTTGATATGCATTTAATATAATGCTGGACAAAAGGCAGTAATTAAAGCAGCTATTGATCAAGTAGAAAATAGAAATTTAGCCAGTTAATAATGAGCTAAGTTTGGTGAGCTACCTGATTCAGTTCTTAATAATTTCCATTATTGAGGTGGTGCTAATCTGAGTTGCCCTTTAGTCAATCATTATTTTGCACATTTTTTAAATATTGCAGGATACTTTTTATTTGGCAATAGAAGTGAATAGAGCCAGAGGACATATAAACTCTTGTGACTGTGGAGTCTAAAAGGAGCAAATAATTATTGATTCCAGTTAGGTCAGTGAAACTGCCAGATGCAGTAGATTGGTAAATAAAATTTTAAGAAAAACATGGAAGAGAAAAAGGGAGATTGGAAGTCATTTATGCCTACCTGTGTCATTTCACAGGGTCTGTGATACCCTGACAATGCTGTCTGCTACTGGAGCCCTTATTTCATGGCACAATCTTGATGTGCATGGGCTGGTGAAGGGTTTCACTGGTGTCAAGAGCCTGCAGAACTTCTCTGGGAAAGGATGTTCCCCTCCTTTTCAGCATAGGCTGAGCTGGTTTTGGTGGGGATGGTTAGACAGGTACTCTCTTCCTTGGAGGGATGCTGAAAAAAGTTGTGGCAGAGTAGTTCCCAAAGCATAGAGCTGACTTAAATTGACATCTGTGTGGGAAGAGGCATTGAGAGATTGACAGTGAGAACTGATTCGTTGATGATGGATAGAGATCAGGTGTCCCCAATAAACTTCATCATGCCTTTGTTAGAGTAGAAAGAGAGCATTGGCAGGGAGTCCAGTGCTGGGAAGAGAGGCTGCTGGGAATTTGAGTCAGGGAGCTGTAACTTGTCTGTTCTCATGAGTGTGGCTGCCTGCCCTTACCTTAATCCATTGCTACTCTTTTTCCCACTGCACTGCTTGGGCTGTGACCTGGAACTCTCCAGATGTGTGAGAGCCTGGCTCTGGATGGCTCCTGACCCTGAGTTCTCACACTCCTTGGTCCTTCTTCTGGCACAGGGTGTTCCTGCTCCAGTGCTTCAGACTCATCTATGTGCAGGATATTGTGGCTTGCTTGGGCAAAGCTCTGCCTGTGCCTTCTCCATCTCCTCAGACAGCATGGCATCCATGTCTGTGCTTCATGACAGAATATAGACCTCTGTCCATAAAGCTGCGGCAGCACATGGCACCCTCTTTGTAAAGGCTGTGCTGGTAAAGGACATGGGCCCCAGTGCTACTGGGAGTCATCCCTCACCTCCCACAATTTACAGCCAAGGTGCTTGCTGAAGTGCACACACTAATTTTTTTTCCTTAATTAGGGGTTTGCAAAGTATTATTTTTAACTTCAGAAGATGCCTGGAGTAGTAGCTCCCCCTGCCCTAAAAGACACAAGTGATTTCAGCATTTATTTAGGATGTGGCATACCTGGTTTCAAACTCCCTCCATGCCTGATAAAGCTGTGCATCCCTCCAGCACCCTAGTCAGTCCTGTGTGCATGTGAAGCTGCTGTGTGTCTGGTGGGGTGCTTCCATCCCACTCACTGAAGTTATGCAATGGCAAAGGTGAGACTGGAGAGAGGAATCCAGAACTTGAAGGTTGAAACCTCTGTCATGGAGAGCATCTTTGGGTCCATTTGGTTGGACTCAATGATCTTAGAGGGCTTTTCCAAATGTAATGATTTTCTATTTCTATAATTTGGAGGATAGCTTTGCCTGAAGCATGTGGCTTGTCAGAAACAGACTAGGCACCCCTGCAGGCAGAGCTCTTGGCATTTAAGAAACTCCAACATTGAAATCTGGGTTTTCTCCAGAGGTAATTTGTCTCTGGAAATGGTCATCAGCTAAACAAAGTTTTGAGGATCCCATTTTGGGCCCTAACTGCTTAGCTCCTCTTTGGGTGGCTACCACTGTGGAGGGTATTTACAGTGTCAGATGGGGTCCAAAGTCTCCACAAGAGGAAAGATCTGGACAGCTTCCATCTTTCAGCAGCATCAGAATGGTTTGTAGGGCTTTTGCAATGGAAAAGGGAGACTGTGAATCTGCCTCCTTTAACTTGGTCATTGTTGTCGGTGTGTGGGTGAGACTGAGAAATGACTGCAAGCTCTCTGGCCACAGCTTGGTCTGAATCAGTCTGAAGGAATGGCCACAGCTTGGTCTGAATCAGGCTGAAGAACTGTCACAGCTCGAAGGACACTTCCAGCAGGTAGAACAGAGCTTTTACCTGCCCTGCTCACTGGGGGCTCTGATGGCTGCTGAACTGGAAGCGTTACTATTATTTTGACTGCAGCTAGGTGATCCCATCTCGGCAGATGAAAGGCAGTTCCCCAGAACACTTCCCCTTCATTTACTTCTAAGACATTTGTTATCAATGGATGAAGATGCTCTTGTGATCCATGCCCTAGCACGTCTTTGCAATGATCTGTTACAGTAAATTTGTCAGAGTGCCATCTATGTTCACTGAGCATACTACCTTGCTGGGAACATGAGACCAGTGTTCACTGAGCTCTGCTAGACGCTGGTTGGTCTCCAAGTAGAGCTTTAAAGCATAATTTTGACCTGTGTGCATGAGAACATGGGCATCTACCTGCACAACCTGTTCACATCTGAAACCTGCAGTACCTGGTTATAAGTTGGAGCAGACACAATATGAAAATGGAAAAGAAAAGCCTGACAACAAGTTTTCCCAGGTCTCTGCTTCTGAGTTCTCTGGTATACTCTGGTATTGCCTGTTGCCAATGTAGCCAGAATACACTAACCTCCAGCATATGACCAAGTCTTCTTGGGGAGTGAGGATGAGGAGACAGTAGAGGAAGAGGTAATTATTTGAGAGACATGGGTAAGATTTTGTGCCCATCTTTGTGAAGTTATTTTCTAGTTAGAGATTAGAGTTAGAATATTTAATTTTCAAAAATACTCTCTTTGTAATAGCCGTTATTACATATTTTCTCTTCAGTCTGTAACTGCTGTGTTCCTTTCTTGAGTACTAGTAAATATGGTCTTCTCTTCTTGATCTTATCAGAAGTTCTTTGTCATATTTGTATCAGGAATACCACAGCTTACTGAGAAATTTCCAAACTCTTGAATTTGCTGTGCAGCTGTCCAGTGCAGTGTGTGAGCAATTGAACAGTTCCTGTGCTAGAGCTTGACCTTACACAGAGCTCTAAGTACTGTAACCTCCTCAAATTCAGTTTGGTAATCCTTGTTTTATTCAGTTCTACAGAGTCAGTCAAACACCAGCAGCTTTAGACAAGTAGACTTGTCTAAAAGCACGTTGTAAGTATAATTTGGATAATAATTGCAATTTGTAATGCAAGTGACTCCATGAATATTAGGAGAAATCTCTTGGCAATGGAAGACTGTATCAGAGAGCGCAAAAGAATCACAGCAGGGTTTTTAATGCAAACTGTTTGAACTGTTTAAAATTATCAGCTACAATGTTATGGAAAGTAGTGGTAGGGTGGTGTGGTCAATATAAATATTTAGAAGCATGTGGAAAGATATGCTTTATTTTCACTATTATTCACTAAAAATAAAACAGTGAAACTAAGGACAAGGGTGAGAAGAGCAGAAGGGCAATGTCATGGTTTCTTTTCCCAGAATAATGGGGTTTTAATGATTAGGAATTCATTCTGATTGCATTTTTCATCAGCATACAATAGATATGCTACAAAATAGTTCAGTGCCATCTAAACCAGAATTTAACTGCAAGCGAAGAATCCATATAGAATCCTTCTCACATTTTGCCTTGGTTAGGTACACTGCTGTGTCCAGATTCACACAGCTCAAGCTCACGGGGGTGTGACAAGAGACCTGCAAGGGCAGTTTCTTTCTTTTGTACCACACCCACAACACAAAGAAGCTGGGGCATCATTTGAAGAGATGATCCAGGATGTTTAAAAATACTACATTTCTAATGACTAAGCTAACCCTCCTCAAAGACATTTTGAAATAATCTATCCTATGCTTAATCACTAAAATGTTCTTTCTGCTTGCCCCTAGCAAGATTCATGATTATAAAGAAAAGTTAGGGATTTTCCCACAGGAAGGCTGTCTGTCTGAGGTTTGGAGATTCTACTTGGTATAGCATTATACAGCAGAAGATCAGAGTATGAGGCTTTGTATACTTTTCTAAGGATCAAGTGAAACCCACCCAAGCTGCAAGGCTGTTGTGGACTTTAGTATGCTTTTTCTGATTTTTAATATTAAATAAATCTTTAACTGTTTCTTCTTTCAGCTAGCTTGTGTGCTCTCATTTAAAGACAATGTTTGCTTTGTAAAAAATACTTACAGTGTTTCTATCATATGCCAGTGTTATGACACTCTTAATTCTTTGTCATGATATGCTAGACTGCAAGTTTACTCCAATGTGCAGACTAACATTATGTATTTTAAATATAACTACACAATCAAATATATTCTAGTCTTTTTAATGTCTTGGGATATAGAGACAGATGGTGACTTACTATTCTCACTTTCAAACTGCTTAATTTCTGGTATGAATAGAATTTGATGGGTTTAAAATAGAATTTGACCCTGAAGTATCCCACAGCTATTTGGGTTGCAGTCCCAAAAATGATGCAGTCATTTTTGTAAGAATGAATAATGTAAAACAATATCCACTGAGACTTTAATTTCATAAAGTAAGCCAGGGTGCTGTTTTCCTCAAAAGCAGCATTTGTCTGCCTCTGTCTGCATCATGCAGGAATCATGCTTGAGCTCCATGTAGCAGCAGCAGGAGCAGCAGGAGCAGCAGCACCAGAATACACGTTGAACCTGGTGAGTCCCAAAACAGGTAAGGAAACAGTAAGAAAGTCGTTGAAAGAGAGCAGCCTCACACTGACATGACCAGTTACTGTTACACTTCATACATCCTCAGCAGACTGATGCCATCTGCATGGGCACTGAGGCCTGATATAAGCAACTGCTCTCAACAAGAGCAACAGACGACTGACTAGCTACCATTGATTGACAAGTTATAAACATGATGTTACACAATACCTCACTGGAAATAGGACCTACTGGATGTTTCAGAGGACAGGGTAACTGAGCATAAGCCTGTGCTGTACCAAATCCCTTGCAAAACTGAAAATAGCTTTTTTTTTTTCTCTCTTTGGAAATACCTGTAAAAGTAGAGTGCATTTGCATTCTTAGCAGATACACAGGTTCTGTGCCTATGTTTCTGTACGCTGAAGTTTTAGTAAAAACCCACACTTAACTTAATAGTCCTTTTACTTTAAAGGAAAATAATAATGTACTAAAAATTACTGTGTGTAAAATAAATAGTAAATTATGAAAGGTCTGTTGTAAAAACCCAACTCATTTTTAGAGGGAAGCCAAATTTACCTCAATAAAGACCACAGATCCCAACACATTCTCACAGAAGAAAGTGAAAGCTCTTCCACCATAAAATAATTGGCTCAGATAATCCTCGTACGCTTTAATTTGGAAGGGACCTTAGACACCATCTGGTTCCAACCCTCCTGCTGGAGACAGGGGCACTTCCCACTTAATGCCACAACCAGCCTGGCCTTTAATATTGTGAGGGATGAGGAATCTACAATTTTCCTGGGCAACCTCTTCCAGTTCCTTGCCACCCTTGCAGTAAAGAATTTGTCCCAAATATCTAACCTAAATTTTTCTTCTTTCACTTCAAAGCCTTTATTCCTTGCTCTATCACTACAGTTCCTGACAAAGACTCTCTCTCCAACTTCCCAGTAGGCTCCTTCAGATACTGGCAGGTTGCTATGAGGTCTCCACACAACCTTCTCTTTTCCAGCCTGAACAGCCCCAACTTTCTCAGCCTGTCTTCACAGGGAATACGCGTTATTGCTCTTATCAATGACACTGGCACTGCTCTCTTGGCCCTCTGGACTTGCTCCAGCAGTTCTTTGTCCCTCTTATGCTGAGGACCTTAGAGCTGGATGCAGTGCTCCAGGTGGGGTCTCAGCAGAGCAGAGCAGTGCAGCACAATCCCCTCCCTCAATCTGCTGGCCATGTTCCTTCGGATGCAGCCCAGGATTCCCTTGGCTTTCTGGGATGGGAGCACTCACTGCTGGCTCGTGGTGAGTTTTTCATCAGCCACCACCCCCAAGTCCTTGCCCACAGGGCTGCTCTCAATCACTTCTCTGCCCAGCCTGTGGGTGTGTCTGGGATGGCCCCAATGCAGGTGTAGGACCTGGCACTTGGCTTTGCTGAACTCCCTGAGGTTTGCATGGTGCCACCTCTCAAGCCTGTCCAGGTCCCTGTGGATACCATGCCTTCCCTCCCCTGTGTTGAGTGCCCCACCCAGCTCAGTGTCTGAGCTCAAACTTGCTGAGGGTGCCTCGATCCCACTGTCCATGTCACTGACAAAGGTGTGGAACAGTCTCGGCCCCAGGACCAAGCCCTGAGGGACACCACTCCTCACTGGCCTCCATGTGGACAACGAGCTGTTGACCTCAACACTTGTGGTCATCCAGCCAGCTCTTTATCCAGAGTGGTCCATCCATCAAATCCACATCTGTCCAATATAGAGACAAGGATGGCAAGTGGGACCGTGCTGAATGATTTGCACTGATCCAAGTAGGTGATATAAGTTCTCTGTCTCTGTCCACCAAAGCTGTAGCCCCATCATAGACAATTACCAAATCTGTCAGGTATGGTTTGCCCTTAGTAAAGCCACATCAGCTGTACCAAATCACTTTTTTTTCCCCATACGTCTTAGCATAGTTTCCAGGAGAATCTGCTCCATGATCTTTCCTGGCACAGAGG
Organism: Rhabdornis inornatus; assembly: GCA_013397075.1. Taxonomy (NCBI): domain Eukaryota; kingdom Metazoa; phylum Chordata; class Aves; order Passeriformes; family Rhabdornithidae; genus Rhabdornis; species Rhabdornis inornatus. The sequence continues at coordinate 143,337 of VWZS01003090.1, read as the reverse complement.
TGAGGCTAGCTGGTCAGTAGTACACTGGGTCTTCCACTTTCCTCTTTTTAAAAATTGGGGTTCTATTTCCCTTTTTCCAGTCACTGGAAGCTTCACCTGACTGCCACAATTTATCAAAAATGATGGAGAGTGTCTTGGCAATGTCATCTGCTGGTTTTCTCAAGACACATCGATGAATCTCATTGCACTTGGGCACATTCAGTCTCCTTAGATGTTCTTAAACCTGATCCTCTCTTACAGTGCCTGAAGGGTCTTTCTTCCAGCGCCTGCATTTGCTTTTCTCAAGTTGAGTAATGTGGCTGAAGCACTCACCATTGAATACTGAGGCACAGAAGTAATTGAGAACCTCAGCTTCCCACTTATGCAGAGTAGACCTGTCTCTTGTTTCCTTCCAGCATGGGCCCACGTTATCCCTAGTCTTTCCTTTGTTTGCAGGATACCTAAGAAGCTCTTCCTGTGGTCACACCTGGCCAGACTCAATTCTATCTGGACCTTAGCTTTCCTAACATTATCCCTAGCATATCATACAATTTCCCTTTTTTCCTCCCAGGCAAGGTGTTTCCATCTTCTGGAAGTTCCCTTATTTTTTCTCTGAGTTTACTCAACAGCTCCTTATCCATCCATGGGGGCCTTCTGGAATTTTTGCCTGATTTCCTCCTTGTCAGGATGCATTGTTCCTGAACTTGGAGGAGGTCCTTAAAGATTAGCCAACATTCTTGGGCCCCTTGGCTCTCCAGGGCTCTGTCTCCTGGAACTCTATCAATTAGGTCCTTAAAGAGGCCAAAATCTGCTCTCCTGAAGTTCAGGGCAGTTAGCTTGCAGCATGACCTCTTCACTGTCATGAGGATCTTGAACCCTACCACATGCAGCTAAGGCTCTATTGGAGCATCACCTTCCCCACCAGCTCCTCCCTGTTGCTGAGCATAAGATCCAGAATCACACCTCTCCTTGTTGGCTCCTCTGTCACTTCTATGGGGAAGTTGTTGTTGGCACATTCCAGGAGCCTCCTAGATGCTCATGCCTTTCTGTGTTGTCCCTCCAACAGACATTGGGGTTGTTGAAGACTCCTACGAGGGCCAGGGGTTTGGGAGTGTGAGATTGCTTCTATCTGCCTATAGAGGGCTTCATTGACACTATCCTCTGATTGGGTGGCCTATAGCAGAACTCCCATACTCCCTTTAATCTTGATTTACAAATTTCTGGTTTACTCCTCATCCACCACAGGTAGAGTTCCATACTCTCCCAGCCAGTCATTGACGTAGAGGGTTATGCCCCTTCCTTGTCTCCCTAGACTGTCTTTCCTAAAAAGACCACAACCTTCTATGACATAGTAATAATGAAATAATACGCTAGTTGTAGGAGCCATGCCACCGCATCTCTGTGATGCCAGTGATATATCCACACAGTCATGTGCAAGTCTATAATTCTTCTTGTTCCCTATGGTATGAGTGTTTGTGTACAGGCATCTGAGCCATATGTATAATACTGACTCACCTTCTGAAGCAGCTGTACTGTTCCTGATGTCCATTACTGGTGGTGGCATCTGAGTGGTAGGATTGGGATGGATAGGTGGCTCCCTCCCACCACAAATGTAGTTTAAAGCCCACTTCATCAGTCTGGAAATTCCCTGACAAAGAAGCTTTTCCCTTTCTTTGTCGTGTGGACACCGTAAGTCCCCAGTAGACCAGGCTTCCCAAAACAAGTCCCATGATCTAAGTAACCAAAACCCTGAAAACATCACCATCCCTCTAATAATTTCTTAACCTGCCAGATTAGGCTTGCCATGATATTGGATAAGACAAAGACAAAGAATAAAATATCTATTTTTCACTGGAGCTATCACTCCAGTTTATCAGGCAGCAGATATAAAAGCAAATTATAATTTCAGGCAACATCTAATTATTAACTCTGTGATGCTCACTGTCACAAGATTTAATGGGTACTGAGGGGTAAATAGATTGCCTAAGGAATAAAATCAGTGTTGACTTCTAGAAAGCTCTCTCAGGGATGTATGCATCTTTTCTCTTATGTTTTTGCTAGAGACAGGATAAAAGTATCTTGTCAGATGTGATGATGTAGTTTTTGATCAAGACTCAGTCTTGCCCCATTGAACAGAACAGAATTTCATTTTACTGACTTCGCTCTCAGAATGAGTCCTTGCAATTTCCAGCCTTTGTCCTCCTTATTAAAATAAAGTTTTGACTAATTTGTTCAGATGTGAAGATACTTGATATCCCTTGCTTTTCTTTTACAGGAGGTGATGGTTCTTGACACCTCCTCAAAGTTCTCCTTCTCTAAAGACTGAGATCTCCCTTTTTTCAGCCCATAAAATACCAGTTTGTTTGTTCCCAATAAACTACACAAGTGTTAGAGATTAAATATTCTGTTTGAAATGGAATTTAATATTTCTGTGGAGTAAAATGTTTTTGACTGATTGATAGTGTTGTAACATTTTAAACAACCATCTTAATAATTATTTGAATATTTTAAAGATGGATTTATCTATATTTTTATCACCTGTATGAGGTACCATTCTCATCTACTATCCTTGAAGTTGTAGTTTGAATTCTCTGTATCAAAAATAATTTGGAATTCAAAATTTGCTATATCTTCTCTTTTGCTAATTCTGAACAATTTTGCTACCTTCATTTCTAATGTTTGATAAAAGCTGTAGGTTACGTTATTATGCTAACTTCCCCCTTTGATTTTTATTTCCTTTCAAATGGTGCTGGATTTTCTAAAAATACTTATTGTATGGTAAGTTACTTTTATTTCATGTCACATCATACATTAACAGTTTCATGAAGCTCTTTCAAACTACAAAGCCTTGTCTACCTTGTACGTATTTTTCAAGTCTTACATTGTATATAATTTATTAATGACTCTGCTCTTTGTATGCACAGAGTGTACCCTCAGTGAAGGTCATTCCTAAGGAAACCGTATTTCAAAAACCTTGATAAGGGCAACGCCTCCTTCTTATCATTCAGGATTTTGTCCAAATATATTAACTTAGGCATGAACTGAATTGACATAACCTGATAGGATTCTGAAAATAGAAAAGTTGGGATAGGTTTTGTCACCAAAAAAAAAAAAAAAAATTACTCTATTGCTCCAAGACAAGTAAATGATAAATGATTGGATTAAAAATAATTCCAAGAAGAGTGAAACCCAAGATGTGGGATCTGATCTCTTCACCATCATGGTATACTACCTCGAGCCTGGAATTTTTCTGTGCTAACTACAAAAGTATGTTCTCATGCACTGCAGCAATAAAACATTAGGACAAGTGACAATTTCAAATGAAAACTGCATTTCCACTCCTATTCCCACTGTAGAAAAAAGAAAACCTATATATTTATGACATTTAGAACTCAACTAATAAAATATTTACAAGAGGCCACTATCACTATAAAGCACACAGACTCTTTCCAGATAAGAGCAGTTCAGTGATATTGATGTGGGTTTTTGTTTTTTCTACCAAACCCAGCCTTTTGAATAAATCACTTTTTAATAGCCAGGATAATGACATTTTCTCCTCATCCTGGTGTGCTCCTGGTAGAGATGGATATGGTCTCCATGTACATAAGGAAACTAGGCAGAAGTGCAGTATCAACACATATGTCCTGATGTTGTGAAAATGAGACGGTAACTGACTTAGAAGCAGGGACAGGATTCCTTAGGTCTCCCATTTCTATTTCAGCTTTTGGCCGAAATTTGTCTATATACCCTGCTTCTGTGCTTGCATTATCCTCTCCATGACTTTGAAACCACTGGTCAGCCTTCTTAAAGAGGCATTCTTTTGTACTAACACCAAAGCAATAGAGAAAAGGGATTATGGCATACTCAGCGCTCTTAAAGTACAACATTTTACCTAACAAAATATCTCTATAGCTGACAATTTACTCTAGTCCCAAGTCATGTTATGTCTCAATATGATTTTTTAAAGCTGTTCCTTCTTGTCTCAAAAAAACCCATTATTCCTATTTTTGGTCTTTTGGGTTTTGACACATCTGGAATTATTTTGTAGTTATCTGGAGAAAACATAAAACATTCAAAACTAACAGTTTAGATACTGTCTTTTAACTATTATTAAATTTATATCACAAAATAACTTCTCCAATGAAATTGCTTGCTTCGGTCTTCTAAGCCAATATGATCACAGAAAAAATGTGCCACTGACATAACTTGACTAATTATCCCAGGCTTTCTACCTCTGAATTCAATTATAATACAAATATAAAACTGTAGACTAATATCTGCCCCTTCTCTTGGATTTGCAGTCACTAACAGGAGCCATCTGAGGATATACTGAAGGACAGGACTGCTGCAGCATCTGACTCAAAGATACAGAATAAATAGATGGTAGAAATGCTATCTCCATAAATTCTATTATTTCTTCTTCATTGTTCACATTTTACTTTTCAAGTCCTCTCGGTATTAAAATTTTTCATGAACCTAGAGTTCGTGATTTTTCCTGTCCTCTGCTGAGAAGAAAATTATTCTTGAATCATTCTTTGAAAGAAATTACACATTTCTTAGAAAATACAGAGAGAATGCCATGACAAAGCATGATTTAAATTGTTTTTAAAGAAAAATACAAAGAGAATATCTGTGCTGTTTTTTTGTTTAAATCTATGAAGGTGTTCATGATTCTTACACATTTTGAGTGCCACTGAGATTTGTTTATTCAGTATTTTCCAAAAATATCCAAGTGCATCTTTGTGCCTACTTATGGTAAAATAACACTGACTCTACCCATCCACAATCAAGCCCCAAATGAATAAAACAGTGGGAAGAGTAATTATATCACAGGAGCCACACTTTATTAATCAGTAATATTTATGACTCTAAGTGAGTGCTGCAAGTTCACCCACTTGCCCTGTGCAGGTTTGGGGGTTTTTTGTGTTTGTGTGTGTTTTTTTTTTTTTTTTTTGTGTGCGTGGGTTTTTTTTCTTTGTTTGTTTGTTTTATTTTGTTTTGTTTTTTGTTTTTTTTTGACAACTTTATAAAACACCACTAGATTTTTTTATTAGCATTAAGCACAATGGTAAAGGGCAGTCAGGTACAATAAATTTTAGTGACAGCTATGTGAAGCAGGGTTGAGTACTGTTCAAACATTCTTTGCAAAATAATTTTCTCAATTATTTTTCTCTGCATTATAATAAACACATTATTTTGTAGGTATAGTTTGGTTTTCCTAGAGAGATGATTGACTTATATTCTACTTAACTAGTTGTTTTATTTTTTTTTATCAAATAGTATGATTTAATTTTCTGTTGTTACTTAGTATGAAAATCAGAATTTGGATCTATGATATGCTACAGAGATGTGGGTGAAAGAATGTAGTTCTTTCTTCATATGATACCAGTGAAGCAGTTTTAGATAGATTCAGTAAATGTTAGTGGAATTCAGGATTGTCTGAACAGCTGTGTCACAACCTGAGAGACAACTTCGTTTTTCTGGCTTTCCTGAAGTAGCTGCATGGTTCTTCTCGTGTTCTGCCAAATACGGTGAAGAGGCAGTCTTTTAGTTTTTTTTCAATGCAAATAGTTTATCCTACATTTAATGATGCAAATTGGGCTGCACTGGACTGTTTCTAGGTCCTGGCCTTGCTCCTCTGACAAGACACTTCAGCCTGAACCTAGGGGTCTTCTCTTGTAATGTCCCAGCATTCCAATTTTAATTAACTTGCCTTTACTCTTTTCCTGGATGATTTTGTTAAGATATGCAACATTCTGGTGTCTAGTGCACAGTGAGAGACAAAGCTTGTCGCTGCGGCCTCATGAAAATTATAGAACGGCAGTATTACTAGAGGCAAATATTTTCTGACTTTCAACTTTTTAAAGAATATGATCCAAATATGGGTTTGAGCATAATAATTTCTAGATGTGTCACTGATGTGTGTTTCTATTCCTAATTTTGGATTCTGTTCTTACCTTTCTGATTTTCAGTACTAGGCTGAGAAGGTAGAGGCAGTCAGTTCTCAAAAAGTGGTAGTAAAATCACTTGATTGAGGAAGTATAGGAATGTTTATTAGAGAAACAAAATATTAAATGAGAATAACTTCTATAGCAAACAAAAGCTTTAATGCAAGTTAAGATGGGTTACCTGGATTGAAATTTCGATTTAGAAGAAATCCTTACTTTGCTGCCAGATTAGTTCTCCTTGCCCTTCCCCTTTCTTTCTCCTGTGGTCTGCAGTATGACCATGAGTGAGGTCTCAGTGAGCTCTCTCTCAGGCAGCTGGGCAGCTGCTGTAGGCACAGCCAAAGCTCTGTGATTCACCCTCTTGGGTGACAGGCAGCTGCGCCGCCCGTGGCATGATTCATTCTGCCAGCATAGCTCATATGGTTACGTAACACGAGCAATATTGCCAGAGCCTCTGCACGGGATGGTGTCTTTTACATCAGATGAGCTGATCCTAGACAGACAGGTTGGACAGTAGCATTCCGGTCACCAATTTGCTTTTCTACCGATATTTCTCCTTTCCCTTCAATATGCTTGTACCTCAGCCACTTATGATACAATTTATTAGCACTCTGGCATATTGCTGGTCTGAATTAATAGTGCTGAATTTAAATTCTTCTACCGATGCTGATGAAATTTACTGCAAAGTTTGTCCAGTATGTTTCAAATGAGGGATCCATATTGTGAGTCATGTTAAAATCTCTTTTACTTACATAAATGTTCCAAACTCAGTTTCTTCATTACTGTTTTATTGCACTTGCTAACTTATATGGAGACAGAAATGCACAGATAAGTGAAAAAATCCTCTAAGACAGAAAAAGTGAGATGTTGACTGTTAAAATTGCAAGAATTTAAAAAACGAGGGATATAAAGCAGCTCTGATCACGGCCTGACACTACAGGTGATGTACTGCTGGAGGCAAGACAAACGCTTCAACAAGCAGAGAAATTGTAAGACTTTGAGAAGAGAATCTCACCTTCCAGAATCTCACCTTCATTTTTCAGTGTCTGTTACTCTAGTTTACTGTGCTTTGTAGCAGTTGCAAGAGGCTGAAGATGAATTCAGTATGGAAGGAAGTTTTATATTTGAGTGCAGTAGATCATGATCCTATTTAAAGCTCCATTGCTTGCCAGCCACAATACAGTGACTGTTTGAAAGTTAGATGCTCATGATTAGTCTACACTTGGATTTTTCACATCTGCTCCATGTCACAAAGGCATTCTACCTCTGGTTACACCTGAGTATCCCCATTGAAATCACTGTGACAGTCACATGTGTGTAATTGAGAGTAGAATTTGGCCCCCTGTGTTGAAGTTGCTCCTTTGAAAGCTGTTCCACCTCCTTTGGCTTAATCCTACCCCATTAGGGGAATGTAATCCCACTCTTGTATAAGTGTAATGCGACTCGAGTTTCAGCCTGATAACTGGAGGGGGGAACCCAGAGGTAGTGTAGCTTAAATTCAAAGCCTCATTATATGTTTCTCCTGTGGAAATTACATGAACAGTTAAGTCAGATAAAGAGCACATTCTCATTTTTCTTTCACGTAACCCTCTCATGCTCTTTCAAGTCCAACAGAGGGACTGAGTATCAATACACCATAAACATTTTCTTTCTATGTACTTTAAATAGGTTTTTTTCTTTTCTTTTTTTTTTATTTTAGAAAGTAAGAGTAATTTTAGGTAAAAGATAGGATCTTCGAAAAAAGAGCAAGAAAGAAAAACTAAATAAATCAGAAGCATAAACTAAAAGGCTGGAAGAACCTCTGGGAACCTGGTTCAACCTTCTACTGAATGCAAATTTTTAGACAAAGTTTTCCAGGTCCTTGTTAACCCATGTATTCAATACTTCATGCATGGGAGTTTCCACCACTTCTCTGGGCAATGTTCAGTTCTCATGGTGAGGAACATTTTTCTTATAACCAAAGAGAATTTCTTATGAATCAAGTTGTTCTCTTTGTCTTGTTGCCAGGCTCCCTTGTAAAGAGACTACATTCTCCTTATTCGTAAACATATGCATAGTATTGGTAGAGTGTGATTAAGTTCCTCCTGAGCCACCTAGGTTGAATAAATTCCATTTCATCAATATTTCAATATTTCTTCATATGTGAAGTTCTCCAGCATTGTAACCATTTTGGTGGCCCTCCATTGGACCTTCTCAATTTTTTTGACGCTTTTCCTGAACTTGGGGATGAAAACTGGACATTTTTTTCTAGGTGTGGCTGAAAAAGTGCTGAGGAGAGTGGAAAAATCTTATTACCGCTCTTGCTGGTGCACCACAGGGTGCTACTGGCCTTCACTGCTGCCAAGCCCACAGTGCTCCAGGGCAATTTGCTGCCTCATAGCTATTAGATGGCAGACCAAATTTTAAGTCATGTTTTCTCTGCTTTTGAAAAAATATGAAACATAGAAGCTGTGTTTGCCCTAACAGTTATGACACCAGGTTTTAATTAATTGAGATTTACACCTAATTAGGTGTTTGATTCTGGCAGAAAAAATTAATTCCTTTTGTTCAACCTTGCTTAAAACAAGATTATTGAAAAAGATAAAGAATGTTGAAATAATTTGTAAGGGATTTCACTTTCATGTGGTATAGATGCCTAAGTCATTTCTGTAGTCAAGGATGACCAGAATTGAAACAGGATGCGTGTATATGAGTTTAAACTGGTTTCTTCAGGCCATGCAGACACAGTGAAACCTGCATCAGGATGCATGGGTTTTCTTATGCTCCTGTTTTCTTGCAACTGAAAATTAAATCTGTGTATTTATTTTTGTATACAGATTGTTTGCAAGCAAATAATTTGGTAGAGTATATAAGGCAAAATACACCTGGGCTGATGCCTAGAAAAATCTTCCTGAAGTAGCAGTGAACCCATAATTAGAGTAGAATACATGAATGAATAGGTATAGCATAAGAGGATGAATATACATAGGATTACAAAAGAGTTTTAAATATTCCTTCCTGATGAGACTGCATGATGGAGAACAAATCCCGCATGTTTTAGGGGCAGAAACTCAGATCTCACCCCACCTTCTTTCCACTTGCTTTTCCCAGCTGGTCCCCTTACAAAGAACCATTTTGTTGGTGAATCAGAGGTGGTTGGGCATTATGCCAATTGTTTAATTTGTTTATCATCCATTTACTACAGAAATTGACCTTACCTGCTGTGGCCCACCCAGCTGTTAAGGCTTGAGGGAGAATTTTTGGTCTCTTTTTCTTCATTTTTTTCTTTTACTGAACCTTCTTCAATTAATTTCTGGACAAGATAGCAGTTGCGAATCCAGGAATCCCAGTTATACTTTTGTCATGTTTTTTTCTTCCTGACTCTATGGTGAATTAAAAAAAATTAAATATATTTGTGAGAGAAGTTAACTAAATGACCCATTATTTTTAGAAAAAAATATGCCCAGATTGTTTGTTGGTTTCAGTGTTACACACTGTAGGTGGCTAGGGTTTGGGCTTTTTTTTCCTCACTCTTTTTTTTTTTAATGTTTTTTTTTTTTAAGATTTTAGTTTCATTAGATTAGAGGTTTATTTTCTCCACTTTTTTTCTTTTTCTTTTTAAGTGTTGGAAAAATATTTACTTAATTGTACAAAATACCATAAAAAACTTGTGTAAAGATGAGATGATACTAGGTTTTTATGGCAAAAGAATCAAGCTGTGAAAGAAAAGCAAATTCTGTATTTGCGTAGATTTGGATGTATTTCTTACTTCAATTTCTTCGATTCCTCTTTTCCCTCCCCCCCCGCCCAGAATTTTATGTCCATTTCAATAGGTTAATTTTTTTTTTTCTTTTTGTTTGTTTTTTTAAGAAGGAATATATATATACATCTCTGGGAAATTTGCTTGGAGCATTACATTTAACCCTTACACAAGTACAAAGCCAGTCTGGTCTTGTGCTGTTCTTTTTCTTGAAGTGGAATTTCACTCACAGCTTCAGCAACTGTGTGTGAGGGACAGTACCTCAGTGGTGGCATAAGCAGAGTCTGCTGTCAGAACCATAAAGCCCAACACTTAAATTAACAGAAGTTTTAGGAACTTCAGGGGTGGACACTAATCTTACAACAATACCATGTCTGGCAAGATTCAAAGTATTTTGCTTAAACTACAGCTGCTTTATATTATTTCTCTAGAGTATTTATCCTTCAGCCAGTCAATCCATTGAACAGATTTTACTAAAAGCTCTTCGTTTCCTGCGGCTGTAGGAAAAAACCTCAACAAAACAAAACGTGTTATGAACTTTGCTTAATGAGTTAGAAACTAGAACAGAAAGAAACTAATGGTATTAGTGATTTTTAAAGGCAAGTAATGATTTGAGACATTAAGATTTCACTTCGTTCATCAAAAAGTTCCTAAGCAAATACGGTGGGTAGTTAACAAGCAAAACTGTAATAAAATAATTTTTCCCCCCAATGTAGTAGAAGTGACAGACCCTGTTGCAAGACTTTTTCTTTGGGAATCTTACAATTCCAGGCAAAACCACAGGACCAGAAGGCACAGAGGAAAAGATAGCTGTATGTAACTTTAAAAGTCGAATGAGGTCAGGAAACATCACAGGAGAGATGAAAATAAAGAATTTTGCCACTGGCTTTCAAGAAGGGCTGATTTTTTTCCTTCCAAGAGGCAAACAGCCTTCTGTCTTCTGATTGCTCTACTGTATCACCAGGCAGGAGACAATCCTTAGGGCATTCATTGTCTCCTACTGTTCAAATATATGTTCTGAACAGTAGGAAACTCTCTCATTTCCAATGCACACTTTATGGTAAGAAGAAGATTTTGCTTCTTTTTTGTATTCTCACTCCTATAATTTCCTTTCATTTGAAAAATACCTAAGCAAATGTTGGCAAAGGGATGTTAGTTTTTGTAGTGCAGACAAAAAGAGAGTAGTTTAGATGGAAATCATTATAGCTCTTCAGCTCACTTCCTTCCTGTTATGAAACATGGAGTTGGAAAAAAATCTTCAGTGATGACGGAACACAAAGGAATCAAAGGAGGTAAAGAAGTGCGTGCACAATATCAGCATGCCCGAAGCTTTCACTTGCCAAATTAATAGCTATATTATGTAGGAATTATCAGCCCAGCAAGAACTGACTATTACTGTCTCATGATGTCTGAATTTTAAACCAATGGAAGGTTAGACTAATTTAGAGGAAACAGTGAGATTTTACAATAAATGGTTATTCCTTGATTATGGCAGAAATCTAGGGTTCTATAGCTGCTGTTCTTCTTAAGCCAATACCCACATGGGGAAATATAGCTACTTTCTAAAAAACAAGGACAATAATCTGATTGGGCTCTGCCCTTTTTCATTGATGTATTTCTCCTAGCCTGTGACTACAAGCATATCTATTCAGTGATAATAGTGAGGGATACCTGTATTTGGTTATGTGATGGATGTAACCCTAGTCATTTGACAAAAGAAGGATATGTAAATCATTGAGAGCAAAACCAACAGAGGGTGAACATGCAAGACATGTTGCGAAAGAAGGCATTAAGGAGAGAAGCACAGTCTAGATAAACTGGCTAGATTCATTGCAGAAGTCCACTGCCCTGCTATTGTTTTTTGAGATGCAGTTTCCTTTTTGAAATCAGTAAATTCAAGTGCAATTTATCTATAATTTTATTTTTTTCTAAATTTAAACAAACTTATCTTTTTCTTATATTAAGAAAAAAGAAAAAAGAAAGAAAAAGAAAAAAGAAAAAAGAAAAAAGAAAAAAGAAAAAAGAAAAAAGAAAAAAGAAAAAAGAAAAAAGAAAAAAGAAAAAAGAAAAAAGAAAAAAGAAAAAAGAAAAGGAAAACTTTTGGCGCATTTCCATAATTTTATTTCCTATCATCTCCTTCTTTTTGCTTCCATTATTTTGTGAGCCTCCTTTTTAAAAAAAATACCTCTTAAATACCACTTTTTACCTTAAGTGCAAAAAATATTATTATTTTTCAACTCAGAATTTAGTTCCAGGCCACTCTAGGCATAAAAATAGTGTGCAGTCATTGAACAATTAATGTCATTAGGGTGACATTAAAGTGTTACAGTTGTGCTTGAAGCACAGTACAAGCATACTCAAGGCTAGGAAAAGTCACATCTCTGAGCTACTGCTTCAGGCTATCTTCAGACTCAAGTGGGGATCACTTCCAACAAAGGAGGACTTGTCTCTGCAGTCAAAGGGGCTGGGCTGGATGTGGTTAGATTTTAGTGAGTGGGAAAGCTGGAAAAGCCACTGAAATACATGATGTAAGTTAGCTGCAGCATAGGCATAAATTGCAGTACTCCAGGGTATCAATAGTTTTATGGAAGATAGCGAATTCAGGTGACTGAGTTTTTCATTCATACTGAAGCCTCTGGAGCCCAGACTAACATTTTTCTTGTTGTTATGACATTTACACAATTTGCACTAGAGGTAGGAAGCAATTAGGTCGACTTTAAAAGAATGCAAACCCACAATTAATGATGTGCATATAGCTATGATGGGAACTTACAACTTCTGTGATTAACAAAAATGTTTCTAAGCCTGCAGCAATTTTCATCAAGCTGATCTCATTCAAACTAAATTAAGCAATCCTCAAAACAGGGCTCACAGCTGGATATGGCATGGTTTAAGAACCAAACTAGAAGATTGAGGGGAAATTGAAATGTACAACAAATGCTGGTTTATAATAATGATTCAAGTTATTAGAGTAGGTTGATCTGCTGTTGTCTCTTGGAGACGATTGTAAGTGTAGACACTCAGGGGAAAGATCCCCACATCCATCACATTTGTAGCAGGATGGAGACAACTTTAGTCATGTTTTATCAGACACTATGCCTTGCTTGTATGTAATAAACATATACTAAGTTATAACATTTAAACTCATTCTCAGTGAACTGGTCTAGGCTACTGTTTCAACAGAAAATGAAAAGAAAACCAGGCAAAGCCGTTGATACTGAAAAACTCAAGATCACTCCCTAAAAATGATACTTGTAATCAGAGGAAGGAACATGTAAAAGAAAGACTGGGAGAGCCAGAGAACAGATCTATTTGATCACAGAAAAAGTAAAGAAAAGAATAAATTGGACCCATTTCCCTAAGAGCTGCATGAATAAGAAGGACCTGCAATGACATAGAACTCATATTCTCCTGTATTCTATTACAGATGTTCATACAGAAAGAACCAAACTATCCTGTTCCCCCAAACACTTCCGTCTATCGAGCTGATTTTCCAACTATTCAATCCTCTAAAATATGACAAATTCAGATATTGAAGGGGGGATGATATATAAGATTTTGGAGAGTCAAAAATCTAGTCCTGCAATATCTTAACACTATATATGTGAACTTAAACTAGCTCCCAGATGGACAGTGAATGTAGATTTTCAGGCCCAAAGTCTCTTTAGTCTGTTAAGCTTTCTTCTAGGAAGACACATATGCTTGAACTCAACACAGAAATGAAGAGGCTTGTATGGCACTCAGCACAAGGGAATCATTGGCAATGATTCACTGGTAAATTAAGAAACACCCCAGAAGCAGCAAGAAGTAATTGTAAAATATGAATATATACTTTTCAAACATGTTCTGAGTCTAAATATTCTAAAATCACAGATTGCATGCTCTATTTTTTAAAACTGATTTCTGTGTCCTGTGGATTGTCTGCGTTTGCAAACTTTTATTTTTACAGTCAGTATTTGCAGCTGATAGGCTGCTGTGAAAGGCTGTGGGCATACTATGCCCACTGGTTCCATCAGGCATGATTCCGGCCTGGAGCTTTGTAGAATTCCATGTTCAGCACTCATCAAATTGGTGAGTACCACCAGATTAAACCTTGTTTCATCAAATCCTTTCCCAGGCATTGCCTGGGATCCTGCCACTAAGGTTTGAAAACGTTACTGTTTCAACACTGTGAAATACATTTCCCACAGTTCTGGGTCAAGTCTGCCTGAGGGAAGATGGTGGGAAAGCCATTGCTTGCATTCCCATGGTGATTTTGGGAAGAGTAGGTCAGCCATGCTTTATAGCATGCCCCCAAAGCAGATATCAGCTTTGCTATCCTCAGCTTGATATTATGTAAAGCAGAGTTATTACAAGTCTGAACTTGGAAAAAGAAGAACCACTATATTCTGAGCATCATGATATGCAATCCTTCGTAGTAAAGGTCTCTTATTTAGTCTCACAGAAGATAATGTTTTTTTACAACCAGTTAAGTGTATGCAGAGAACTAAGAAAACCCAAAGAGTTTAGAATGCCCAAGATAAAAAAAATTAGTTTGATGGAGGAAACTGGATCATTTGGAATTTTTTCTTTTCTTGTTAAGCTTCAAAGAAGGATGGTGTTGTACTTTACTAAAGACATATTATAATGTAGGCAGAGACCTCAGATTTTCAATTCTATTGGGTTTGTGGTAGATCCTCATCCTGCACTGATGATTCATCTAGATGGATTTTTCCAAAGAAAAGATCTGTGTGCAATCAAACAGACCATTGCAAATTTTGTGTCCAGTGGAATATGGAATTGCATTAAGATCCTCTACCTTCCACATAGGTTGAAAGTAAAGGAGTTAACATCAAGTTTGTATTTTACTTGGAATAAACATATAAATTTACCATTCTTTAGATGTAAAGATACTATTTTGCCTCCCCAGATATTTTGATATTTATGTTTCTGGCAAGTGTGATTTTATTGACCAAACAGAGGCATTATGGTATGATGGACCAGAGCTGGTGCAGTGGTCTACTCAGAGAAACTACATAATTTTCCTTTAAATCTGGCTTCTTTGTTCCTTCTCCTGGGAACATTTTTTGCTTGATGCCTTTGGCTAAATTTGTAGCCACCCACTACAAAGATGGAATGGTCCGTGGAGATTGGTCATGAACAGCTTGCTATCCCAACATGTTTTAAGAGAAGAGTTGTTGCTAATTGAAGACATGTGAGTGTGCAGTAAGCTGTGTTGCCTTAAAATTGATCCTCCTGGGTGCCGGTTTGGAGAGAGGTTTCACTCGTTCTCTAGACAAGGCTCTTTGCAGGAAACAGGGAGCAGCCCCAACCGGGTGTACTGCTGGGATTCCAGGGGAAAGCAGTGATTCCTGGAGAGCAGCACGTAGCTGGCGGGCTCTGAGCAAGGCAGGTGAAGGGCAGTGGGAGCAGAGGCTGTGGGCACTGGGGAGGGTGGATGTCCAGGGCCCTTTGCAAGGTGTCCCTGTGCTACCTGGTGTCCCCACCTTGTGCTGGCCAGCAAGGGACACCGAGCTGGGGCACCCGCTCGTGCCTGCGGGTGTGAGTCCGGGTTGATTTGATCTCATTTAAAACTCTTGCTCTTCAGTAACAGCTTCCAATTTACCAATGTCTGTGTGAGCAGGGTTAAAGTTCAGGAAGCAAGAAGAGTAGTCCAGAAGATTCTCTAAAGCCTGAAGAGTGTTGACATTGTTAAAACGACATCTTTTTTTCCCTGTAAGTCTATGTTCAGGATTTCTTTTGTGCTAGTCACAGTTTAAAGTACAAATATTCTGCTAAGAGAATTTTTATGTTACTATCCACTGAATATTGAAAAGGTATTATTAAAAAGATGAAATACATAGAATGTCAAAAATCACCTGCAGGTACTTGAAATCCTTAAATTTCAAAACGCACAAGTTACTACAAATTTTCTTTCAATTCCTTTTGTATATAATGCTGGGTATTATTTACAACTTTGGTTTTGAAACATCAACTCCTTTTTTTTTCTTTTCTCTTGGTGCAAAGCCAGCATTGTAGAGGGGGATGCAAGTTGGCAACAAGCCTAAATACCAGTGGGAATACATTGTCTATGATAGATTTGTGTTATTAAACACTACCTTAAAAGCTCCATATAATGATTATTAAAATTATCTTGAAAATATCAATCAGAAAACTAGCTAATAATTACTAGGCCTGTAACAGAACATGAACTAATTACACTAAACTGCAGATTTTGTATCTATGTTTGTGTAATTGATGAAAACACATTCCAGGGACTTGCCTGGCATGAAGAAAAGCTGCTTGTTTCTGTTAATAAACTCCTTGATGTAATACAAAAAGAAAGAGAAAAGTAAAAGGTGGACAAGACCAATGAGTTTTCATCTTGAGAGCAATAGCTAGCACTGATTTATTCTAGTGGCAGAACACCTTCAGATGCATCCAGCTTGTCTGAAACATAAGATTTTTCCTGTCATGCATCAATCAGGTTTAAGAAAAAGTAATTTTTGAATGTGTGAGTATGAATTATCCCCCCCAAAATTGTGTTTCCTGTATGGTGTTTTCCACTGTTACATAGAACATTATGTGTAGTTCTTAAGGTAGGTTATCATTTTTGCCTCACACTTCATCAGAAATAATCTTCCAGTTTTGGTTGTAAAATTAGACCTCAATAACACGAGTGCTTTACCTTATTCTTGGATTGTAT
>VWZS01003090.1:98734-126965 GCA_013397075.1 Rhabdornis inornatus | reverse complement strand
TTGTATTTGGTGACATATGCAAACAGATAAACTTGCATATAGTTAGAAATGTGGCAAGGAAGGGTGATGCAGCTTCTTCTATGCAGTGCATGCTCTGCAAGACCAAGAGAAAGAAAACACTGTAAGGCTTAAATTTTGTTTCTGCAGGCAGCAGATATGGTGCCAACTCATTATAAATAAGGAACAGCTGTGCAGAGTAAGGAGGTGTTGTTTTTATATCACCCGTTTTCAGAAATGAGCAGTACTTTAAGAATGTTTAAAGACCCATTGGTAGGAGAATATCCTGGATTCTTCATGCCTTTTGGTTGTTTTGGACACACTATTAAAAATAACACCTGGTAAATGCCCTGTGACATCAAAACAGTGGCATGAATTCTTTGTGGCTCATTTTCTGACACCATGCTAGAAGACTCTGCCAAATGTGCAGATGATGTGTAAGTCTGTGCAAGTTAGGTTCCCTTGAGGTTACACAGACTCCCCTGCATTTTTCTAGGCCCAGTAGGCCAAAGGTTTAGGTAACTTTTAAATGGGGGGATATAAATAGCAAACTGGCAGTTGGCATTGAGTCCTTGTAGAGGTTTGTTAGGAAGACTGTGCAATAAATAAGCAGAGCAGGGGGTCACAAACTGGATTGCTGGACATACCTGCTCAGCACCTGTACAAATCATAAACAGTTTTGAGTTCATGGTTATCTGAACACAGTTTATACACAGTGTACTGAGCTTCTAACTTCTGTCCTAAATAGAGTTGCAGCCTCAGATATTAAATTATGTAAGCTGAGACCTGAAGTTACAAAAAGCCGTGCCTAGTACCAAGATTGAATACAGAACATGAAAAATTAGCATGTTGTGTAAAAATTAATGATCTTATTGTTTTGTGCAGGCAAATTAAACACATGATAACCAATCCATCTTTGATCTGAAGATGCCTTGGGTATCAGACTGGATGCAAGTAACACAGTTTCTCTATGTTTATTGTAAAAAACTATAGGCCAGAAGTAACAAAAACAAATCTGTCCCTGCTTTATATCTGAGTACCTTTGCAAACGTCAGATATTAGCAGTCACAGAGCAGTACATTTAAGAGTAAATTCACAATTATTCTATCATAGCTAGAATCAGCTGGTAATGTGAAGACTCAGGTGAAGAAACCTATGCTAACATTTCAAATGTAGTATCATAAATGCCTCACAAAATATTAAATAACTCTATAGGAATATGGAAAAATTGTATCCCTGAACAACTGGATGCAAACTCTATTAACCCTTTTTTTCAAGCATTAGTTGGCTTATACCATGAAATCAAAATGTTTATAGGTACTATCATCTTCTTATCTGGTATAGCTGTAGAAATCGTCATTATCCATATAAATGTCTAATCTTGTATGGCTTCTAATTTGATATTTATTTTGACAATGTCTTAAAAAAAATATTAATTTGAAATCATTCTTATTTACTTAATATTTTATGTCAATTTTATATGTCTATTGTTGAAGTATTTGTGAGAAAAAAATACATGATTTTCTTATAATACTGTCTGTGTCGTCTTGCACAAATTATCTACTTCCTCTTCTAATTTGACAGTCATAATCTCTGAACATTTCTTCCTATAGCTTTATGTTTCTTTATTCTCTTTCTGTCAATAAAATTTGAAATAATTTCACTGAATTATAAACTGGTAACTGAAGCCTTTGATAGACCCATCTAATTCTAGACTCCTATAATGTGATGAGAAGACCTTTGGAAGTACAGTTTTGTATACTCTGACTATAAAGAAATCAAGGCTCCTAATCAAGTGTCTCAAACAAGCATCTAAACTTATGGATATGGTCTTGAAGAGTGAGAAAAGCTCCATCAATTTTCAATGATGTTTAATAACCTGTTGTACTAGTGCAAGTGCTGCTGTGCCAATAACCAGTGCTGCACTCTGAGCAGAATTGCTGAGGAGCAATTTGCAGAGACACCTAACTGTGTCATTCAGGAACCCTAGAGCTTACTTTGATCTCGAAGGAGTTATATCCTGTGGGAGTGTATGCTGAGCTTTGCACAACTTATTAGAGGTTTGTCATCAGTCTCATCTGTTTTCCCTCTGAGCCAGGATTGTTAGAAAGGCGATTGAGACGGTTTCTCGTGTTTGGACTTGGATGTTTATTATATCTTATCAAAGAATTACAGAAAGTATAACAGCACCTTTAGCTCTTTGCTAGAAGTAGGAAAAATGGCTACAGCTGAGCCTGCTTCAAGGCCTTTTAAAGCTAAACAAACTAATAAAAGTTTTACACCTACATTATTTATCCTTTTGACTTAATAAGAGATTCCACGACCCTTAGAGTGAAATTTTGACCGACCAACCAGAGGTTACTACCTAAGTTCCATGAAGAAGGAGGAAGAAGAAGAAGATGAACAAAGAAAAGACACCACCCAAAATTCTCCATCTTGTCCCATAACCACTACTATACTGTAAAATTTCAAATTTAAAACTCATGACCCAGTGAAAATACATACATCTAACTCACTACACATTTGTGATTTCTAACTCATTATTCGTATTTACAAGCCTTCTCCAAGGTTTCAGGTCCAGAACAGTGTTTTCCAGGGCGTCTATGCCTGGAAGCACAGAAAGCTCAAAAACTCCAGATTCTTGAGATCCAACAATATCGCTAAATTTTGATGAAATACACACGTTAAAATTTTGAGAAAAACTCTTCAATATGTAGGACTCTTCAATTCTGCTAACTTATTAAGATTTTGGTTCCTCCTGTGTTGCTTTAAAATGCTCCATAACTTTTGTTGAGATGAGTTACACTTCTGCAAACAACTCAGGCTAATTCGCCATCTCTTTCATATTTCAATGGAGCCTGCCTGAACAAGTTACCTTTTGCAACTTAATTATAAAATGACATGAATAGAGTTTCCATTAAAACTTAATACCAATTATTTCTATCTGATTTAACTTGGAATCTTTATTGACACTGTTTGTCTGTTCTTGGTATTGTTTCTTTTGGTGCTGGTATTACAGTGTCAATAATTTGCTCAGTACTGGTCAGGGCAAGTTTCTAAAATGAAGGCATACATACTACTTATGACACCTACTTTCTTATTAAGCCCACAGCAGTTCCAGTTAAGGGAAATAGATGATGCCAGCTAAGCAACAAGTCCTTAAAGATCAAATATCTGATGAATACAAAAAGAGATATGGAACTGTATCCACTACTGGAAAAACAGTGCAAGAAACAGTAATCACATCTGCACGCCTTTTGTTTTCGTGGTCTGGTTGTATTTGCATACAACTCCCTTGGGAGGCAAGCAAAAGTTATTGAAGTTTTAGGATGCCAGAATATTCAAGATGAATACAAAAACTGAAATATTAAAATCCACATGCAAGCACTTGAAGCAATATTTTACACCTCAGGGGTGCTCAAAATTTTTAGCGAAACCACATGGACTTCTGATGAGTTTGGGGAAAATACTCATTATGCATTTAAGCACCTCTCCAGATATTCTGCTTTGAAACCCAAAGGTTTCAAAAACAACTTTTAATTAAAACCCTGCCATTTGAGAAAAAGTTTTTAATTTTTAATAAATAGTGAAAAGATTTTAGTATTTGGCTGGTGTTTTCATTTTGTTCTTTATTTCATGCTGTTTCTTGCTTTCACTTGCTTTAGACATAGCTGGCATCTAAATTTTAATTATATCTCTTCATTTTACCTGTCTCTTTAAACACTTTTCAATCAACATGTGTTTCCTCTACTTCCTCTGGAAGAATATTGTGTTCAGATTCTTTTTAATCAATTTTACTGCCAAATCCTGTTTGCTTTACTCATGCAAGTATGCCTGCAGAAATCAATTGGACTACTTGTACGAGAAAAGCAAGCAGTTCTTGCCTTTATTTGGTAAAGCAACAGACTTGAACAAAAGCAGTACTGTACCTGCTATGGGCAGCCAGAAACAATGACGAGCTCCTTGATAAGATTAGATGTAATTTTAAATGCAACTAGGACAAAGAATCCCTCCCACCAACCCCAACTCATAACTCTCTACAGTAATTCCATTGCAGCAAAGCAGTTGAAAAATTACTGACAAGAGCCAGACTGCCCAGTAAGCACCACCTAACAGACACAGAAACATGATCTGCATTATTTTTAAGCTTGGCAGACATTTTGTTCTTCTTTCAAAAAAGGAAAAAGAAAAGAAAAGAAAAAAAAGTATTTTAAACCAGGCACACACAAACCTTATACATTCCTGGTTTAAATGTTATACAAAGTCCTTGCATTTTAAACATCCTTATAGATGCACACTGAATATACTGAAATACCAGCTACTTCTGGCTGACTGTTTCAGAATAAACAAATGTTCTCCATTGTCATTGTGTGTGAATAGATTGGTTTAACTTTAAAACAGAAAGGTTCTCCCCAGTCCCAAGTTAATTGCTGAACTTTCATTCACAAAATTTATGCCAGCAAAGCTGAAAAGCTTAGTTTGCAGCTACAGAATGGGTGCAGGACTACATGCAACATAGAATCTCAGGCTGAATTCCCATTTGGTTTTTGAAATAACATATTTGATTAATTCTCTCTTTAACAATCAAGAGAAACCCTCTGTGTAATGTTTATAATGTTATATATTTGCTATTCACAGTCCTGGGATAACAAGTATGCAAATTCTGCAAATTCACACACAGTGAGGTTCAGACATGATTTGCTTTTCAGGATAATTTTTTGGGGGGGGGTGTTTGGGGTTTGTTTGTTTGTTTGTGTTTTTTTTTTTTTTTTGTCTCTTTGCTTTTGTCTATTCAAATATACATGGGTCAAATATAGTCAGTTTGTAATCTTAAAGCTAATAGTGTGTGTTTAGCTATCCGGCAGCTTGATGCAGTGGCCATTGAATAATATCTGTAGGCTTTGGATCAAACCCAGAAGGAGAATGAGAGAATTAGGTTACGGAATTAAAACAGCATGGGCAACATTTCTGAATATGTGGCAAAAGTGATGAAGCAGAGGAGGTTGGGGTGCTGCACAAAGTGTCACACAACATCTTGCTCTGGCACATAGTTTTAGTTAACAAAAAACCAAAACATTTTTGTCCTATTACCTAAACAATATGGAGAAGTGTTCTCTGCAGCTAGCTTGGGACAATGACTGGCAGCCAACACAGGACTTCCAGGGGAATAAAAGGTGAAATACTGAAAGTGAACTGTCTTGGCTGTTAACCTCCTCAGCTGCAGTGGGCTGCTGGCCCCAGGGGATGGAAGGCACCAGCCTCCATCCTCTACCACCTTTCTGAGAGCAGGTGTGCTCCAAGGCCACAGTGGATGGTAGTTTGTTTTACTCACTGAAAGCCAGGAACTGCTATGCCACTGTGCTAATGGAAGTGGCTTTGCTTTTGCAGTTTTTCAGAATTTCTTAACAATTTTCAGGCCTCGGCTTTATCTGGAAGTATGTTATCCTTGACCAAGAAGGCTTTGTCCTTGGCTGTCACATACTTTGTCCTAGACTTTGTGATCTGTGCTGTTCTCAGAAGCACAACAGCCCTTACTATCTAGATGGTCTTGGCACCTATCTGTGACACATTTAACTCGGGCACAAATGCGTGATGCGACTCTGTTCTCAGTTTACCTGGACCTCACTTCTCCACCTGAATACTGGAGATAGGACCAATCCTATCTCAAAGAGGTAGTGGGAGGATAAAAAACATTTGTGATTGCTAAGTGCTGAGATATCGTCATGACAAAGGCCAGCAAGTGCCTTGACAGATAGCAAACCTCATTGAAGGCAGATATGGCTCCATTTCAGTTGTAACTAATTTTGTTGCTTTTTCTCTTATGAAATTTAAGAAATTCACATAATTTTAGAACATGGAAGAGTAAATATGTTAGAAGTGAAATTAATAAAAACTAGAAACTAGTATTTATCTAGTTTAATATAGCTTCTAAAGTAATTAATAAAATTCAGTATTCTTATCCTCTACAAAAAATGTGGAAACTGTGCAACAAAGATATTAAGTAGTATGCATGATATCAGAGAATTAATTGCTATTGGGGCTGAAACACACTGATGGGACTGAAATACAGCCCAGAACTCATATTTTCCCTTTTATTTTTTAAGAAAGCATATCAATACCTGTGGATCATGACAAGAGAGTTTTCATTCAGTATTAATGACGTAGGAGTTTTGCAGTCCTCATTTTTTAAACACACCAAAATTATTTTCTGTGATTTTTTTATAACATGAATAAGTTTTTAATGCACAAAGCATAATCTAAAATCTGAAATTTTAGTATGAAAAAGCATGAAATTCTGATTTTATTGGTTTATGTTTCTTGGCCTGCAAGATTTACTATTAGTGTGCAAGAGAAATTAAGTTATATAAATATGCAAAACTTTCTTCTACTTTTATTAGGGTTCCAACAGAAGCAAGCCAGCATTCCAGGTTCTGAATTGTTCATTCTGGCGGCATCTGCATTTTGTCATTACTGTCGTGAAACAGATTATTCAAAAAAGATGGCTGTCCGCTGCTATAAACTTGTGAGAACTTCGTATTATAAGACAGAGCCATTGTGGCCATGGCTAGATTGCCTTCAGGAATTGTGTTTGTGGTCACAGAGATCTAGCTCCTGCAGAGCAGCAAGCTGCTTCATTTCAGACTGGTGGAAAAGCAAGAAACTACCTATAAATAAGATCCTTCAGGTGATCCTTCAGTGCCTTCTATAAGGTAAAATGACAGTACACACTGAATGACCAAACAGCACAAATGAGGGTATGGGTGTGGCCTGACTATCTCAGTGCCATCAATTTCTGTTCAGTTTAATCGAATTTATACAAATATTGAAGATATTTCAGCATGGCTTGAATGCCCAATGTTTGATATTAAATAGTGAGCCGTTTTCAGAAGTGGGGTGCTCAGCACATGCCGATAGCCAGCACATGCCTTTTTGTGGTATTGAAGCCCAAGAGCACCCAAGATCATGAGTCACGCTGAAAGCATGAGCTTGGATCCCTCTTCCCTTGGAGACAGTCAAACCCTTATTTGTGATAAATCTATATTTTGCACACAGGCAATCTATACTGCAGCAGTTACTAAGAGTTAAAACAGGGAGCAAAACCTAGATGGCTTAAAAGTCTCACATTTCTGAGACATGCCTCATCCCCCCATATCATTCTCCTACAGGGTTATCAGAGCAACTTTCTGCATTCAAAAGAGCTGTGGTTCACAGCTCAGCTAAAGTGACCACAGCACAGTGTGAAGTGACATGTCACTCCCTCTTGTTTTTTTTTCTTTTCCCTTTAAGCCTCCCTGGACCGATTTGAGTTGCCTGTCATCAGCTGAGATCATGGCTCTGCCAGGCACAGCTTCCCAGGACGTGTCAGTGAAGGGGATGCTCCAGGCAGCCTCCTGGACCCATTGGCCACCGGGGTGTGAAGGCAAATGCTGAGAGCCCCCAGCACCAGTGTCACTGCAGGCATCATCTGGGGAGCGGCAGCTGGCCTGCTGGGAATGGATCTGGGTGCTGAAAGGGTGCACTTCAACCTTTCAGTTTGTACACAAGTTTCCCTGTAACAGCATTATCTGGCAATTGGCATGCTTAGGCCTAATTTTCAATCCACAAGTAGGAGGCAGGTCATTGAGGATATCCTCACTATTAGAGTTATTCAGTTTGCATAAAGGCTCTACTTAACACTTGAGGAAGGAGTGCTGATTTCCAGAGTGTTGATTTGATCCCCAATGGCTGCTGTGTTCACAGCAAGGCAGTGTGGCACTGGCAGCCAAAAGTTTGTTGATGACCAGAAAAGGCAAGGTACCTACAGAAATGCCCAGGACTATGTGTAAAATCCCCAAACTTCCATAAATAGGGATGTGATACCTGCCTTGCAGTTGAAGATTCTGTCCAGTGTGCCAAAAATATTTTGTAATCATCATTGAAGTCATCAGTTGTAAATGTGAGGGACAAAAGTGCAAATATTGATGTCAATTAGAATAAACTTCAAGAATGGAATGTATCAGATAAAGTTTGTCATATGTATATTTATAAAGTACAGATATGTTTGAAATCATAGGTATTCCTTGCACTTTAAAGGTCCTAATAAAGTTGTTTTTAAGAGAGAAGTACTTGGTAAAGGGGATCAAGGAAATCATTAAAGATCTAAAAAAGACAGTAATGGGGCTGAAAGCATACAAGCACTAGATTGATTTTGCCTGGGACCTCTTTCATCCTAATTTACATGTCAGTTAGCCTAGGCGTGTAAACTTCTGAAAAATACTGTTGTGTTTTCCTTTTTTTTTGCCACAAATATGTTTTCATGTTTAAAGGAATTAATATGAGGAACACTTGAATTTTGTTTTTGAATGGATTTATGATTTTAAAGCTTTCTCAAAGAAATAGAAGATGCAATTCCACCTCAGAAAATTCACTGTTACAGAGTACTGTAGAAGTTTTACTCAGGAAGACCCTGTCTTAAACATAGAAAAGGAACTGCTTTTACAGTATTAATGTTGGCAAAAAAGGAATCAAAACAAAACTCAGCAATAGAAAACATTTTTTTTTAATCCAAGATTCAGATCTATATGTTGTGCCTGATATCTTTCACAGTAATTGAACAAGTTGTGCCCCACACTAAGCTTCAGTACTTATCAGTTGTAAAGCAGTTCGGGTCTGTTCCATGTTCACCTCAGGCTTATTGCTAATGGCTAATAGGCAGCTAATATTAACACCAGATTTTTACCTGCAGGAGAGTGTCTAACTCTGCTATGGGAATAAGCCCTGCTATCCTTAAAAGGATACTTTTTGCTTACCTAAAAATAGATGTGGCATTGCTCCCCCACATTTGTGAATTCCTGCTGTTGAATGAAGTGACTGACATTCAAGAAACAGCATGCCCACTTTTCTGTACATTATTAGGCTATTATAAACAAAGATGAATGTGAATTCTTGAATTACTGGTCTTCACAGAAGTCCCTATGTGCAAAAAGAGATCAGTGCTGGAAGTCCTGTATAATTCTTTTATTTCATGTTTGTTTCTTTACTCAGAAGATGAGCAACTTCAGCATAGGCAAAAAACCCACCAAACCAAACTCATCAAGTTCTAACACAGAAGGATTTTCAAATCAAAACAGCTGTTATTTATCCTTATTTTTGTAAGTAATAACTATTACATTAACTTCTTCAATACAGGTGTGGAAATCTTAATCCAATTCATTCATTTGAGAACAAGAATGTCACCTTAATTTGTTTTAAGAATGCTCTGAACTACCAACCACATGTAAGCAAAGGAGTGACTGCATTATTGCTATTGAATTCTGTAGCCTGAAGCAGAGAATGTACAAGTTGGTACTAATAACAGATGACAGTTTTTGGTCTTTCTGAGATGTTCTTCCATTTTCCAGCTATCTAGGAAGTCCTCAGTAAGTATGAAAGTACAGCAGAGATATACCAGGAGCACTGCCATGCACTACTTCCAACTCTAACATTTCTAATACAAAAAAAAAATCAGGAAAACTTCTTATTTTTTAATTTTTCTGGTTTTGATAAAGTAAATTCTTCCATTAAAAACACTAAAAATCAATCTCTGCTTTTGATTCCTTTCAATTGCAGAGATCCCCTAACCATGTAATCAGGAATTGTATTTATCTCAGAGAAACTGTAAACCTGCTGCCTCACAAACATGATTAGCCCTGAAATTTGTCTTTCTTTCTCTATTATTATTCAAATCGATTTTCAGATGTAAATATCTGCAGGCCATTGCAGACTTCAGGCTGTTGATGTATTTTACACCTTCATTAACAGTAAGGAAAATAATAATGTTTTGACCTTATCCACAGGTAAGTTTCTTTACTTCAGAGAGAAAAACTGCAAAGACTGCATACCTGTTTTGTTACTCTTCTTTAATAAACCACCTGTATGGTTAGCTAAACAACTACATTTGAGTGTAAACATTGATCAGACTCAGCCTAACAGCACAACTGATTTGTTATTAGGATGGTCTAAAAGTAATTAATGGGCTTTTAATAAAGTCATAAAGCATTAACATAGCACAAAGTCTCATTTACAGCGATATTCTCTTTTATGGGATGACACTGTTTCCAGCTGATGTCAATCAGAAGTTTTGCACTGACTTCTCCCCTCCACTAACCAGCAAGGTATGCCCATATTTTTAGGGATGAGAGCGATGAAGGAGACGGAGTCCCACCCTTAGGCTTTGGACCACAACCACAGCAACAACAACAATAATATTTGGTAAATTGAAAGGCAGGAATGAATTCAGTGTTTGAGAAACGGCACTTAGAGAAAACCAAAAGGTCTCTGAGGAATTCTTAGCATGTAATGTTTGGTGTTAATTTTGTAGTTTATTCTGTAATTTTTCAGATGAAGTTAAAATGTTTCTTTTTGTGTTTTTGGAGAGGATGGGAAATTTTTTTTCTATTGTCCTCAAGGAGACTAAAAATTATCCTTATCCAATCTTGAAATACAGAAAATTTAACTGCCAGGAACTTTTGAAGAGAAACCTGTTGTAGGCTCTACATTTAGTTAAAAGTCAGGGTAGTTGTTGATGAAACACTGAAAAATGCAAACATCTCAGATTATTTTTATTCTATAAGGTCCTGATGAAATCTTGTTTGCATTAATAGGAATTCCCCAAGTAATTTAATTCAATAGATCTTACTAAACAGACATTTTCTTTTCTATATTTACAGCCAAAATCTGCACGGTTTGGCAATTGCATAGCCAACTTATCTGCATGGAAACATGGCCTAGAGGTTTGTAACTGCCACAATAGGCAAAGGTACTTCTTTTTCTGAAGTCAGTTAAAAATGATCAAGTTAAATCAAATATCTTCATAAATTAACTGCTTTATATTAGATTTGTCCCTCGAATTCCATTCAACTTGTTGATGTACCATAACAAATAATTATTTCCATCAGTACTTAGTACTTTTACTTAGAGAAATTAATGGAAAGATATAGTTATGGAAATGCATATAATATCTGAAGTTTTTTCACAATGGTGAGGGACTCCAGTGGGATCTAGGGTTGAAATTTTCCTGGCACACAGGCCTATGCATAGTACACAAGACAAGTGATTGCAAAATTTATTTGGTTCCTGACTGCAGTGTTGTTGTTGATATGTTTCTAATGCTTGGGAATAATATACAAAATTCAACAGAAACTCTTTTCTTGGAAAGCATTCTTGTTTCTCCAGGCTGTCATCTTTTGTAAAGCCTTTAATAGTAGTTGACATCATGTGCCATTATGTGTCAGACTGGTTAGCAAAACCTTTTGATACGTAGACTTATTTGTCAAGTAGCAGATTCCCCAAACTCCTTTCCACCTTTAAACTGTTATATCCTTCTTTGGTCAAAAATATCTGAAAACACTACTTCAGCATGAATCTTGTCACATTAAATTGGCATTTTTCTCTTCTTCATTTTTTTTAATGAAGCGATTTATTTTTAAATACTTGTCATATTCAGCTTGTTACTGCTGCTCTAATTCACCGGGAAAAAAAAAAGTACTACATGCTTGTAATTCATAGAGAAATATAGCAACTTGCTTTGAGATTTAGGAGGAAATCAATTGCAAGATTTGTTTTGTGTTAAAAATATAAATATTTGAATTTTTTTTTCTGTGAAAATGAATCGTCAACCACGACATGTTTTTAATTCTTTGCTCTTTCATTTTTACAGTGATAGTAAAATCAAACCCTTTTGAAGAGCAACTACATTAATATGGCTAAGTGTGGTGCAGAACACAAAGTCCAGCCCTGTATGGTCTTGGTACAGAGTTAAGTAACATGTAAAGGATTAATTTCTAAATGCAAATGGTTCATATATTTTCAGTTAAAATAGATAATGCAAACATTTCAGCCCTATGGCCTTATCCTGAATACCAGAAGATGGACTTGATTTTCCCTATATGGATACTCCCTGCGATTCTCTCACTGTGAGGATATAGCATGAGTGGTGTCAGGCAGAGTTAATAGGGAAGAGAAGAAGCCTGAGTCTGAGAAACTGATGCTTTCCTGCATTGTGTCTTAACTTTGTAAAGTGACAACTGTACAGATGTCCTGCCCAAACCAAGTGGTGAGACTCTATTTTCCTTGATTTCTAGATTCAAAAACAAAAATACCAAGTATAATTCTAAAATTCTAGTCTGTGTTGCTACCTACATATATTTTATCAACTATATGTACTTTTTTAATGGTTATCTCCTGACTTGAACAATCTGCGGTAATTTTGTCTGGCTGTATAAAAAATTTTGTGGCTGTTTTTTATTTCAAGAATGTATCACAGCAGTAATTTTTATCCTGGGTTTTCTTTATCTTTGACTGTCTTGGGATTATTTATTTGGAACATACCAGCAAAATGAAGAACAATGGAGATTTTTGAATTTAGAATTAATCAGATGATAATATGCAAATAGCAATTTAGTAACACAAAGGTAAATATCTTCCTGTATTTCAAGAAAGTAAAAAAAACCAAAACTTATTCATCAAGATCAAGTATATAAAGAGAAGAAAAATGCTTTGCTAACAATAATACAAATAAATACATATCTGTGAAAACTCCATTAATCTGAAAGGACTTCCATCTTCTTAGTGAGAACAAGCTGACTAAAATTAATGTCTTCTTTTTTTCTATACCATTTCTATTGTTCTCAACAATGACAAGAGTCATTTCACTGACTTAAGAGACTGGCTGGTAAAGGGTTACTAAATCAGAGGAGTTCAGAGACAGATTAGGGTTTCCCAGCGGCACATATCTCTAGCAGCAAGTGTGGAAGCCAACTCGGAAGAAACACGTTTGAAGTGGCAGAACTAATCATGCAGAAGCAATTTGCGATTTTCTCTCTCTCAGCCTAGATAAAGCAGAGCATTATGACATTGGCTGCATGGAACAAGGTCAATTTACTGTGAAAAGGCAGCTATAGTCTCCAACTTCAAATAAACTTTCATCCTGAATGATGAAAAAGAGGATTTACCCTATTGCTTATACCACAGAACAGAGAAAACCAAATGAACAATTCAATTAGGACATGCTAGTTTGCATATTTTTTCCCACCACTGCCTCTCTCACTGTTTTAGTCATTCCTAATGTAATTATATCTCAAGGTATTTCTCTTGACGTAACAGAAAAGGAGCTGCTCAACTGCTGATAGACTTGACCTCTACCGAAGCTGTGGGCTTCTCTGAAAGTAAAAGGATTAAAGTGCAAAATTTCATGATTACTTCAAACGAGGTTAGGTTTCTTCTTCGTGTTTCAGATTTTTAAAATGTCACCGGAAGTAAAGTAGCCGAGACATAATGTGAAACACTTATGGTATATATTCTTGTAATTGTCACTATTTCTCCGTTGTGGCCTGTAATTTCCATATGCTAAGGTCAACCCTCTGCTTGAGTGATGTTGCACAGTGAAGTCTTAAAGGTGCATCACTTGGACAAGTTTTGATTCTTTCTCTGTGCCCTCCTTGCTTTCAGCCAGTGACTAATATCCTTCAACAGGAATAAGGATTCAAGATACTTTCTGTAATGTATCTGCTGAAGTCCACTCCCTAGGATACGGAGAAGTAACACCAAAATTTCAGTAATTTTCCATTTTCCTTACCAATGGTTAACCCATGGATGTAGTTGGTTCCTCTCATATTCTTAGCCCACAAATAAATTTTTTAACAGTCGCATTCTTCCAATTCTTCTGTTTTGCAGTGTTAGTATCATAGATAGCTTATTTCTCATCATATAGAGAATAGATTCTCACCATAAAAAAGTATAACCTTACCTATACTGTCTATTTCATTAGAGAGACTGTCCCGTTATGTTAAATAATTTTGCGAATAATTATATTCTGAGACTGGTCAAAAAAGTAGTTTTCTTCATGTATTGCTCAGCACAAATTATCCTTTATGCAATGGAAAAAACACAGGCAAGCCCTCACCTACCTATAGCTGGCAGATAGCCAAAGCAGATCATTCTTGGGAAAAATTAAACTGGGCTTAATTTTAATTAGTTGTTCAGGGATTCAGCCAGCTGTGAAGTACATGTTTTTCTGCATTTATGCTTATTAGTTGAATCCAAAAGCCTTCCTCTTTCCTCCCTTGCCCTCCTGTAGTAGTTTATATTTATATTGATGGCAATAATCAGGATATAGAGTATTTTATATGCATTCTGAAATCATAGTTGGAAGGTAAATGAAGATATGATTGAATGCCATAGCTGCTAGAGTTCATGTTAAAAAATGCACAACCAGTCTAGGGGCAGAGAGGCTCAGTGAATTAATGCATTAGTCTATTAGTCTTGCTGTGCCAGACCAGGAGTCCAGATTGAGTTCTGGTGAGCAATGAACCTCTATAGGGCTGACATTTGCTCCTGGAAAGGAGTAGAAGGCAGTTCATTAACCTTCACATTGGTATAAAATCAGCTACTGAGTTCAGGAGCTACTGGCCAGCTGAATTCAGCAGGATATGTGTGGGGACAGGTCTGTCCTTTCACTACTAATATAGTTTCAATGAGCAGTGCTGTTAGTATAGTTGGTACTTCACAGGAGAAAAAATTAAACATTCCCCCCAGTTCAAATAACTTTGAATCAAAACACAAACACTACCACCACCCCACCACCACTACCCCTTGCCTCATTTACAGTATTTTTGTACAAACTAACAGACATTTCAGTTTTCAATGTTCAGATTTCCAGCAGGTGTTACATAATTCCAGAATAATCTTTCATAATTTAACAGCCCTGGAGAAAAGGGATGTAAGGCACAAAGACACTTATCCGAGAGAAAAGATAAAACTGCCTTGGTCTCCAGTTGGTGTGGTTTCTATGGAATAAGGCTCCAGTCTTTATCCCAGCACTGAAGTGGAGGAACCTTACACTAGATTCCTTTGGATTTTGCACAGGGAAGAACGACAGAAATTTTTGGACACTGCTGCTTCATCTGAAAAGCTGACAAATTCACATCCCATGCCAAAAGTGTCTTGCCAAGAGACTCTTGGCAAGGACTGGGAAGTGAAGTGGGAACGTGCTATAAAGGGCTTCCACCCTCATTTCATGCTCACCCCGCACAGACTCATGGGGACAACAGATTCCACACGCAAAGAATAGAAGAATATTAGGTCCTGGCTGAAAAGCTTGCCATTATTAGGATTTTTAGGGATACTGAGGAAATTTCAACTCACGCCTTAAAAGGTGATATGAAAAATCAAATCTGCATGAAATGTACCTAACATTTCAGAAGTAGTAAAAGAATTGCAGTTGTTAAAAAAAAAAAAAAAAGGCAACATCATAGACATGCCCTGGCTTAAGGGGGATTTAAAGCTGGGATTTCTTCAGGACTAAGCTTCTCTTTTGACTGCTTTCAAGCATTTCAAATTAACATAAAACACATAAATGTTCACTTTCAGGGGCTTACTGCAGAGCTTTTACAGCTGTATAGAAATGAGAGGCTACTTTAGATGTGTTGCAGGTTTCTTCAGTTGTTGTACCAAGTGCTCCCAATGTCATGCTCAGAGAGTGCTTTGCACAGAGCACACTGAAGGATTTAGTAGAGATGAGCACACCTTTTCATTATTTGGAATGACTTATTTTTTCCACTTGTTCATTATTTGGAGCTGAAGAACCCTTGCTTGAAAACTGAGGAACTGCTAGGCAGGTCTGACTTTTCACCTTAGGGTACTGACTGTTGGCTCACGTCCATTTCTTCACCATAAAGTATTGCTTTGTTCCATTTCTGGAAATGCAACAAGATATGTCAAGGCTTCCTTTTGAAATGGAAAATTTGTGACAGATTTCTCATACATCCAAACTGTCAAGGGCAACTTGTTTGTCCCAGAAACTCATGCACTCTGTGGAAGCCATATTAAGTTTCTGATAATATGTTTGGTGCATTCCAAATGTCACTGTTCTTGTTGCAAAACAGATACAACATGATAAATGGGCAGATAGGCAGACAGACATGGATTCATGTATTTTAGATACAAAAGAAGACCAATGCAGAGTTCTAAAATAAAAATGCATATAAAGGGATCAGCATCATTAGCTTTAGCTTATAATTTTAGCTGATCACTGAGGTCATTATACCAGCTTTCTAAGAATACAACCATATAGATAAAATAAACTTATTGCCAAGTCACTCTTTTTACACATCTGCAAGAGAAAATTACAAGCTTTGGGACATATAATGAGATTTCTTTTTACAGATTTTCTTGCAATCTGGTGTCATTGACTCTATATATTTAGGCAAAATATTTCTCACTTGTCTGAAACACACCAGGCTAAACTCTTTGGTTTGTAATCAGTGCTCAAGTTATAATACGCCTTTTCTCAGAAGTAGTACTATTGTTTGAAGAACCTGAAAATAAGGTAGGAGCTCATCTTATTATTCTGCCAACTCACTCTTTTTTTTTGAGTGAGGGTTACAAAGGATAGATTGTACAAGGAAGAAAAAAACTTTTAAAAATTTTTATTATCTGTTATATTCTCAAATATTTAGGCACTTACATTGAAATGAAAGACTGGAATGTGAACAGGAATCACATGAATTATGTAAGCAAATTCATCGTCTTGCTCACAGCAGTTTCGCACAGGATTTTAAATCTAATATTCATATGAAGACATTCAGAGAACTGCAATGCACTATTTGACATTTTGTGTCTCAAAAGAGCTATTCCCTAATTTATCAGGATTAATTTTCTGAAAACAATAAGCACTGTCTATATAAAAACTTGTATTGTCCTAGTGGAAGATTTTTTTTAAATTTTCATATAATTTCTTACACTGTCATACTGATTTAACTGGATGTCTCTTAATTTTGACTATGTCCCCAAGTTTAGGTTTCTGATTTTGTCAGTAGATCAGTATTAGAGGGACAAATTGTTACAGACCCAGGAAATTTTCACCCCTTGATGATTCTGTAACATAGTAAGCAGAAAGGAATATGGACCTGCATCTCAGTACCATAGCTTGTCTATATGACACATTTCTGCAAAACCAGTGTCATTAATTGCTCTGAATTCCTACCAAGCAAATGCAAGTAGAGAATAAAGCAGGAAGCTGTAAAGTAGCAGCATCTTCCACTTGGGTTCAGCAAGGCTTTGTTATGAAAATCTGAGTAAGTCTTTATTCCATTTTCACTTACAGGCACACTCATTGGGCAGTCATCAGTTGAATAAATGTTACTTTGAGTTGTCACGACAGGTGTGATTGACTGGTGAAATTTTTAGCTCTCTGTCCTAGTTCTTGGATGTTCAGGCAGCTGTTTGGGTCACACCAACTACAAAGTTTTGATGATCCAGATATCAGTAATTCAGAAAGAAATTTACTCACCTGCCATATTATCAAGTGAGAGCAGACATTTGGGGAAAACACTCCAAGGGAAGCCACTCCAAGAGAAGACGTCTTTGTGGCCTTAGTATAAAAAAATATTTTGGTTATTTCCATGTGCATGGATACATGCCTACCTGAAGAAAAAAACTGAATTAATCTGACATTAAGTGTGCAGTTTGATGGAATAAAGCTTAATATTTTTCATCTTACTGAACATTGACATGTGTTTAAAAAAACATCACTGGTATCAGTTCATGGTTTTTATTTGCAGTTTGTGTGCAGCCTTCATCAAATGAGTTTGAATGCTTGCATTGTTTATTTACTTCTTTTTATGTTTTACTTTACTTGCCTATCTTAAAACATTACATGTGAATGCACTTTTACTTCCAGGATAAAAATCCCTTCAGGGTCAATCAGACTCCAAAGCTTTTCCTTTACTCTGAGACTGCTTTAGATATTAGACTAGGAAATGGGTGCACAAGTGCTGATAACCATCTTGCTTTAGTGTGTTTAGCAGTATTCCCAGTCAACTATATTATGGCCTGTGAATAATCCTAGTAATTGGAGGGTGATGTGTGTGCATTGGTTGTAATAAAACAACATAGACATACTTCAATTTAAACAACTTACTATCCTTTATTTTCTTGTTTTCCTGGACTGTGTAAATCTAATCTGAATACTCAAGGTTTAGGATTTACCACAAAAGAAATCTGAAATACAGCATCAGTTGACACAGGAATCAAAACTCTTCAGGGCTCACAAAGAAGAGTCTGTAATTGCTGCCTGCTGCTAATCCTATCAGCTCATATTAGTGAAACATGCTATAGTGCTGCAGGGAAGTTGTCAGGATCTGGTTGCAGGATTCAGCCTTTAGGAGAGGATTCAGGCTAAGCTTAGGCTGTACATCGCCACCCATGAGTCTAAGTGCATCTATTCTACTGAGTGACAGACCTCTGAGGGGAAACAATGTGCAAGGAAAAGAGCACGCCTCTTCCACTGCAGTACTATTGTTACTTTGGTTTAACTTCTTAACCTCCTCCCTATTAAGGTTTCATTCAGTCATAAAAAAGATACCTGTACTTCTTTCTCAAATCTCTATTCTCAAAAAATGCATGAAATGCTACTTCATTCCAGGCGATAAGTTTAAAACAAAAATGCATTCTTTTTCTTTGCTTTTCTTCTTTTTGATTTTACTATATTAAGTACTTTTTTTTTTCAAGTATTATTTAGGCTTGTTCTGAAAGAAAGTGACTGATGGAAATAAATTAGTCTTCTTACTTAATCACACTAAAAAATATGTTAATTAGATTTTGCTAACACCTCCAGCAGTTCTAAATCATAGCACTTTGCATATGTAACAAAGAAGAGTGCTTTTTCTTTCAGTTACTTTGTGATTTGCAAATTCTCTTTATTACCTTTTCTGTAGGGATCTAATAACGAAAATACTTGTTTATCTGTGTGCTGAACCAGACATAGTCTTAACTTGAAGCATGAAAGTATTGTCTCAGTAGGATTAATCCGTCCTTAAAAACTCAAATATTTGCTATCAGAGCATATGTGAAAAGTTCACAGATTTGCTAACCAGAATGTTTCTCTGCTTGAAGGCATGGTCAGGAGAGGAATAAGCTCTCATCTGAGCTAAGTCTATTGTGTAAAGCCACGATTTTATTTCTGTGGTTCATGTCTTAAGAAATATTCTTATGTATGTTAAAAATGTAATTTTTTTCTTTGTTCAAACCCTGTAGTCCTTACAGAACACAATGGATAGGATTCCTCTCTAATTTTTTTTAATCCTTGCAGCTTTTCACATTGCCATGAGAAGATACTAAATGACACTAAGTCCAGGACAAAATATTTGGGGCAATGTAAATATGTGAGATTAACATTTTGCTTCTTTTTATTTCTCTCTTTGACTGTGCTTCCGTAAAGTAAAACTGTTACTGTGTTGCCACAAAGAAATGGTCCAGTCCTGCAATGAACTGCTCTTCTGAATTCAGTTGAGGGATTCTGCAATTCTAGCACAGCCCACATAAACTGTACAGGAGGAGTCCTCAGAGGGCTTGTGAATGCAGGATTTTGGAAGCAGATTATAAACCACATCCCAAACTCATTAATCTGTTTTTCACTGTCAGAGAAAAATGTCCTTTTTATTCCCCTTTGTTTCTTGCCAATTGTGTAACCCCACTTTGAATTATATGAAACCAGTTGCACAGCTTCACAGGATTAAGTAGCTAACTTGGAAAACAAATAACTATACACTATTGGAAATATATAAGCTTGTCCTTTTAAAAATAAAACCACTACACTAGAGAAGATTTATTTCCTAATTTATAGCTATTTTTCTCTTCATTGAAGCGACAGAGTTTTTGTTATACGTTTATAACACTTAGACTGAGGTTTGGCATTTTTAATTTAATTGCATAAACATGAAAATTGTATTTCTGAGCACTAGCTAGAGCCAGAGTGAGTGCTGGCAAAGATTAACCAAGCTTCTTAAAACACTTCCACAGTATCTTGGCCATGACCTTCGACACCCAAGTAAATGCAGAGGTGCATCTATTCAGACTTGAAACTGGAGATAGTGACAAATTATAAGGTGCGTTTTACAACAAGTCTTACTTATGGCATATTTAAAAACTGGAATTTAGATTTTTAAAGCCTTAACTACAGTTATTTTGTGGTCTTCCTTTTCAGACTGATGCAGAATGCAATGCAGATTTGAATTAATTTACTTTTACTGCTACTGAAAGACATGTGACTATAATATAAAAGGGATCTAGAAAATGCTACTTTCCTCCAAAATGTTTTTCAAGCCGTAGATAGTAAAAAATCAATATTGCAAAAGATTATGTGTGTTCTTAAATTTGGGTATGCACACAGCACCACCGCAAACAATGGCCCTAATCACATGCTTGAAACTAAGCATGTGCCGAAATCTTTACAGGGTCATGACCTAGTTCTCTATTGCTCCAGTTCACAGGAGGCCAACCTCCTTGACCTTGCAAGCCAAAATCCTCTTGTCATTGAGAGCTCTAAGATGCATAGCTCACCCCTTGGAAAGGCAGTGTGTACATGCCCCCACCAAGCCCCTTTGATGGCTGTTAGTGTGGGCTGGACAAACTCTGGATGTCCGTGAGTGAAAATGTCTTCTACTAACCTGCACATCAGTGCAGTGTGAACATTGTCATGTTCAAGGCAGTAGGTCTCAAAGAGTGCATTCTTTGCCAGTTCAAACCATACATGAAGCTTATATTCATAATAACACCTATGTGCTAGTCAGTCTTGAAAGCAGTCAGGAGTTTGGTTAATTATCTGGTCTAGATGAAGTTAAGCAGCTGATTAACCTGATACTCCACAAAGTGCCTCTGGCCCATATTTGGAATGGTTCCTGCTTTTATCACAATATCACCTGAATAACTCTCTCAACAAGGGAACAAGGGATTTTTAGTTTAAAAAATAATCAGACCCTTGTGGCTTGAATAGGCTTGCTAAAGGCAAGCAAACTACTCATTTTCCTAAAATAACTATCATTTACTTACTTTCTATACTATGCACTTAACTATTTCATCTGATGGAAGCCTATATACTTCTAGAACGAGGGTTTCAATTCATTCAGATCCCATGAACTGGCTGTTTGGATATTTGGAAGTTATTTTGAATTGTTGTACTCAAAGGCATCCAGCGATCAGGAAAAGACCAGGGCAGCCCTCCCACCCCATTTGAATAACATGACTTTGGTACTGGAAAATAAAACAAGTTTTACTTGTATTAGGTGTATGAGAATGTGCTGGAATAACACATCTATATTATAAGTGTTTTTGCTCATCAACAAACTAAATCTACTTGCCAGACTAGAACAGGTATATGAATGTAAACTCTCCAAGTGTAATGATGTAAAAAACATTGGACGTTACCATAGCAGAACATAAAACAAAGGCTAGTTATTTTGGTTGTTTCTCTTAATTAGTTTGACATCAACAAAAAAAATAGGTTAGTGGTTAATAAACAGAACCACACACACAAATTAAAAAAAAAGTTGTAGTTATATTCATGTAAACATGTGTACTTTACATAAGTATTTGAAATAAATAAAATATTTGACCATAAGTGCCATACAAATGTGTTTTCAACTAGAAATAAGTCAGCTCTATTTTGCATCTTCCTTAGAGCAGTAACAAGTGGTATCAGCAGAATCCAATACAGAGGCAGACACACCAGCTGTCTGTTGCATGTCTCCCATGTACAGTTTGCACTTCTGCTGTATAATTTTTATTCGAACAGAGTAAAAGCATTATAAAGAAAAAAATCGATGAAAAAATAGACTGCATTTTCAATTACCATGGAAAAAAATCTTCATAGACATGTAATCAAAATATACAGATGCAGATTCTGCTGGTTTATGTTGATGTAGATCCAGAGAAAGGAAAAGCAGTGGTATTACTTTGGATTTGCTTGTGCAGCTTAGAACTGAATCTGGACCATAAAATTTAACAATCTGCATTTTGCATTGGATGACATTGTATATAGTCAAGTACTTCATGGTTTATAAATAGCATACATATTGTAAAAGATGATGCAAATATAGCATTTCATGTTTTTACTTCTCGCATTATTACCACAGCGACTGCAGTGTTAAAGCTACTTAAACAGCCACCTTTAAGTATGCACTTCTTTAGAGGTCTTTTTTAATTTATTTTTATGGTAGAGTTCATTCAAGATACAATGAAATAGCTGATAAAGGCTGTGCTGGAGGAGAGAACAGTAGGGAAGGATAACAATCCCACTGTTATGAATAAAGTCTACAGTCTTTGAATCCAGAGAGTATGCAGTTTTTCAGAATCAAGAGAGAAAAACAAAAGGTCTCTGACAGCCAGGCTGCGCTGACTTGCTGTGCCTCAGCCATCAATTATACACTGAAGAGTACAAAACTCCTTTCAGACCACAGTGCCCTGCAGCCTCACCTGGAACAGTTGCAGAGAACAGGGACTTTTGGTTTTCCCACTGCTACCCACTCACTGGCAGGTGTATTCAAGGCTGTGTGTTTAATCCATAAGTGCCTCTACAGAGCTGGTCAGAGGTGCCTCTCAGAGACCCCTGGGCAGCTTTCCACCACCCCAGTTGCTGCCTGCCTCACCTCCTCTTCTCCCCACAGCTACTGCCAAGAGCAAGGTGAAGAGGAAGAAAATGATCTCAGAGAAGGAAGGAAGGAACTGAGAAGAGGCTAGGAATCAAAGGCATTGTGAAGACAGGAAGAGAATGAAACTATTATTATTATTAGTAGTAGTAGTAGTAGTAGTATTACTGCTAGTATTAGTACACTAATAATATGTAAGATAGTATTACAATTATATACTAATATAATGAATAATAGCAACAATAGCAATAAGATGAACCTTCAACAAATGTCTCTGTCCTTTTACCATTGCTTCAGAAGCTTTTCTGATGGGTACCTGAAATGGAGCAAGAGACAAAGAGCTTGCTTATACCTGCATTATTTTCCTTTTAAAATATTTGAAGCTATTCTGAAATGTTACTAATATTAATTAGCTGCCCAGTACATTTTCTAATTGATATCAGTAATCATCACTGTCACAATTAACTATTCTCTTGTTTTTTTTTTCATATGCTAAGCGAAACCCATAATGCTTTTTTTCTGCTGACCTTGGACTCTAGTAAGCATGGAAGCATCTAAATTTATAAATTCTTATACAAAATTCACATCTGAAGCTCATAGCTCTTTTCCCCCAAGGTCTGTGTAAAAAACTGGACAAAATTATCTAACCATCTCTTAAATAAAGTTCCTTATTTAAACAGCCATATTAGTTATTGCAGGCAGTTAAACATGTAAATAGTTCCATATCTTAATTTTACACTATATTCACTGGATTGTTGATACTTAAATTAAGTGAAATAGAGCTTCACATACATGTATGTATTTGTTCAGTGCACTTTGTCCCAAATATTACCTGACAAGCACTTGGTATGGATATACCACCATCACTTCAGACTCTGTGTTCAGATAAAAACAGTAAAGCTGCAGTACAAATGATTCTGGATTCAGATATTTTAGTGTGGGCTTAGATAGCTAATGTGACTTTCTGTTTCAGAATTAGCTGGAGTAACATTCTGTGCATTTATTTGTGGTTGTTAAGCACTAATCATACAAACATCAGAATATCAAGAAGCCAAACACAAGCTGTATAACAAGGTCTTCCAATTTTTAATGTCAATCTTAAATTAAGAAGCACTCAGTTCTGTTGAAGCCAGAGACTGGAATATTTCTCAGCCCCAGAAGTTTTAGTCAAAAACTCCTGCAGATGACAGGCAACTCAGAAGACACAGGGAAGTTTAAACTAAAAATGAAACAGTACTAAACAGAAAACAGCAGCACTGCTTTTATTTTTTTCACTAATCTGATGTTTGGGGCCTGCATCAATTTTTTTAAGTTTTTCAGAATAGTAACAGTGGCAAATGTAGGAAAAACTGACTAGGCTCAGTGTCTT
This sequence comes from Rhabdornis inornatus, assembly GCA_013397075.1. Classification (NCBI taxonomy): domain Eukaryota; kingdom Metazoa; phylum Chordata; class Aves; order Passeriformes; family Rhabdornithidae; genus Rhabdornis; species Rhabdornis inornatus. The sequence goes on along the minus strand of VWZS01003090.1, from coordinate 103,157 downwards.
TTACCCAGGCAGATGGTTCGCTGTTGTAATGTTAAAGCTGCAATTGAGACGATGAAATTGAGAGATGAAAAATCATCCTTCAGACCTCAGCGTTTTTTGTGGTGAAAATATGCCCATGCAATAAGTACATTGCTGCACAGTGTTGTGTTTCCAGTGCTTCCAACTCATAATTTTATTTCTGGTTATAAAGTAATGCGTTTTCTTTAAAAATATCCCACAATAAATTCAGAGCCTGGTGATCTACTCTGTCATTTACTGCTGGGAAGAAAAATAGGAGAATGAAATAAAGTGCCCTTCAGAAGCTTAGAAGTAAAAAGGCAAACACACAAAAAATCTTCAAAAAAGACAAAGAAAAGAATAAGAAAACAAAATCAAACCAAATGAGTAGTGTTTTTAAAGATATTTTTATGACCAGGAGACTCACAGTTGTTCTCAGAAGTACTAGTTGGGCACTCACACTTTTCTCAGTTAGAGCCCCGAATGTGACTAATACTTTAATAATAAAGCTCTCATACACTTTTATCAGTAAAAATACATATAAGATTATTCACTAATAGGAAAAACTGCTACAAAGGAATACTTAATAAAAGATAATTACCTCCTTAAATTATTGCATCACGTCTTCAAACTTTAAAGTACCTTACTTAGAACCTCTGGGATTATCTTCTTGTTATAATTTTCAATAGCTCCTATTTTTACTAGTACACAGTTTTGACAGGACAGTCAACTGACAGAAATGATTCTGAAATTTGGATCTTGTAAACAGTTCTAGTTAAAGAGAGGAAATTAAGGAAAAGGATTTAGAAAATGCAAAATATTAAATTCTTTTAAAAAACCTTCCTTTATCAAAAGGCATTTTTAGTGCAAAACCGCCAACACTATTTAAAGCAGATAATGCAGAAACTCAAAAGTAATCATGCAAAAGATTTCATTTTGAAGCAGCAAAGCAGTCTTTTTAACCTGGGGGTCTGTTTTATTTTGTGTTATCTTTTTCTTCCATTTAATATCAATTTGGCCCAAACTGAAAATATTTTGGCTTTTCTGATTAATCGGGCAGCCTGACAGAACAGTTATTCCTTTAATTAGTGTTTTGTTTGGGCTGTAATCTTCTTGGTGGAAATACAGAACACCTGGTGGCTCTCTTTGCTGTGTGTTGAACATGGACTGGTACCTCCAAAGGCCCTAGTGTTGGATTTGGATTCAGGATAGGGACCCCTGCAGCAGCAGGGACATCTGGCTGAGCTGCCAGACCTGGCTGATTGGCAGGATATGTTGCCTGGGAGGTGGCACTGAGTTGCAGGGAGTGCTGCTTCCTGACCTGTTTGTTTGTTGGAGTAGCTCTATGTTTTTATGCCTCAGGCTCCTGGCTTGGGTAGGAGTGATCTTGCACTTTTACATGCTGTCTTCGTGGATCTAGCTGTTGCCTCTTCAATGCATGTTATTTTTGTGGCTCACCTAGGATTATTTGCCTCTGTATTTTTTTACTTTGTGTCTTTATTTTGGAGGAAGTTATTTGACTGGATTCAGCATCCTGAGGTTAAATTCCAGTTGAATATAACTTGCAGGACATCACTCTTAGAGAGAGCAGAACAGTTTATATTACAGATGAGTGAACAGATTGTTCCAAGGCTCTGCCAGGGTCTGTGCTCACCTTAGCTTCTTGACTTATGTGAAAGCTAAAAAATATCCTGCAGACTTTTCCATTCCTGATTAGGTTTTAATTGAGATTAATTAGAAATTCTCTTTTCTTCTCTTAAACAAGCCCAGAGCAAGGTATTAAAAGCTGTTGGTATTGTACTGCTGCTACTAGAGTTTATCCTAATATTTCAAGCTATATCTGCACTGTGTACAGCTGTATTAATGACTCCAAATACACATGAAATGCATGAATATGGAGATGATAACATGCTGACCTTTTGGCCTAATTCAGCCGACTCCACAAGTAAGACAACTTGCAAGTAAGAAAACTTGCATTGCTGCAGACAATATAATGCCAGTGCAAAAAGCAGTGTTAATCCAACAAACACTGTTTTCTGTAGCAGAGTGTGTGATATGCATGGCTCACAATTTTGTCATCCTGTGTACTGCACTACCTTACACAACCATTACCTGCTGGCTGTCACACCTGAATGGGTTCAGAGGAGCTATGGGCTTGTTCCTGTGCCTGGGGCTGCATCATCACAAATGTATCTCCCCTAAAGAGATATATATCTAAAGAGATATAAAGACATATATAGTAAATAAGATTTATCTTATTACCTCTACATTTGCTGGCCTCTGCCTTTCCTCAGGAAAGGGAAACAAGAAGCCTCTTTCTTGAAAAAGTTCTGTAATTAGAGTGCTTATTATTAATATCAGAGCACATTAAGGCTGAGAAACATTCATCATATATACATACAGAACTTCTAAACAGTAAAGTAGGTCAATGGTCATTTTGCAAAACTCTTCCAATTCAGTTGGAAAAAACTGTTTGGCTTCAGGCAAGGCTGCTGAAATGTTGTAATTTGGTTTCAGTTCCATGCCTGGTGCTGTGTCTCCCTGAGCTGGGTGCTCTGCTGCTGGCTGGAGCACTGGGGTCAGACCCAGGCTGTGACACAGCCACTGCAGCAGCTGCCTCCTGGGAACCCCAGCAAACACCTGCACAGACACACGCTTGCACTCTGCGCAGCCAGAGCTAAGGAATAAAAGCTGGTTTATGCCTCACATTCCCCCCGTATTTATGTGGGGTAGAATCTCTAAGGAATTAAAAATTATTTATGAAAATACGAACTTAAAATGAAGTCTGAATATCTTAATGACAAAGCTGAATGTACGTGTGAATATAGACTGCGTATCTGTGGATAGCTATGCCAAACACATGAAAGAAAATAAGAAAATTCACATAAAGTTTACAGTTGTGTCAGGTGCTCAGCACTCAGCTTTGCTGTAGAAAAAAGAGTCATAAAATCACTAAGATTTAATAATAAAATATTGCCATTGAAATTTTTTTGCTCTGGCTTGTTTTTTGGTGTGGTTTTAGTTTTGGTTTTGTTTTCTTTGTCAGAACAGTTCTCACTGACTTATAAGCAAGAGAACTATAGGAACTTTATTATAACACTAGAAGATTTTTTGTATTTTATGCATTTAAATTGAATGATATGTGGAACTCTTAGAATGGAAGATTGCATATTTTTCAAGAAGTCTGAATCTGATAATTGTAGTCTATAATCTGGCCCCAGATTAGAAGTTTTTACCTTACAGCAGCTAAGAGAAAGAGAGAGTGATGCTATTGATCTGAAAGTATTTTGAGTTAAAAAAAACAAAGCAAAAACAACAAAACAACAAAAATCCCCACAAAATAAAACTGAAAAAAGTGCCAAACATAACACTTATAATTTCCCACAGGATTTTAATACAAATAAAATGATATTTACCAAGAACAGATGACATCATGGTGAAGGGTAGCCAATTCTCTTGAGTGGAGTTACATTCCAATATTTTTTCATGTTCCAGAGGTATAAGCTAACATACTCTACAGTGCTGAGAAACAGATGAAAACCCAGAGTAGTTTTTAAACATAAAGTAATCAGGTCTCTTTTAACCTGAATGATTTTATGATTCTATGTTTCTACTCTATAATAGAGAGTCCTGGCCTGGGCCACTGAATCCAACGTAACAGGGCAGTGTTGGTTGCAGAAACTCTAAAAAGCTCTTTAGTTTTATATTTTAACATTTTAAAATATTTTTTGTTTATTTTGTCTAATTAAATTTGTTGTTAGCACTGTTTTGATGTTGTTTTCTTATAAAATGTTATTTGTGTACATGGTATATCAAAATTGACAAATTCTCAAAGTATTGTCATTGGGAAGCCTGTTAATTGATGATCCAGACAAATTCAGTGCTATTTTCTTTGCACAAAAAAGTGTAAAAAATTTTGGCATTCTGTCAATTTACTTACTTGTATTAGTGTAGTTACCATAGGAAATATAGTAACTAAATAAGTAGTTAAGGAGAGAAGAACCCCTTACTGATAAATTACTGGCAGAAGTGAGGAAAAAAGTGTGCTGAAAACATTTTTATGATCAGTTCAGGAACCGACTATGGCTTTTGCAGCAGAGTCTGCTCCATCAAAATGAGCTGTGCCTCATCTCTTGTGTTTGGGGTAAAATAATTTTTTTCCAGAAATAAGAATGTTAAAAGTAGAAAAAAATCTTCATTCATGCAGCTATGATACCAAACGTTACTTTAGCTTATAAGAACACGATGGCTTATCCTTACATTTCTCTTCATAGCTGATGCAAGGAACCTATGTTTTTCTGTATATATCAAAGACTGTCATAAGTAATAAAATGGTGGAACAAAAGTATGTTAAAAAATGTGTATATAAAAGGCTAAGTCCCCCTGTGAAAGGCAAAGAACAAAAAATAAAAGGACTGTAGTATTC
>VWZS01003090.1:76881-98704 GCA_013397075.1 Rhabdornis inornatus | reverse complement strand
GAAGGAGTTGGAATGAAATACAATGACACAGTTAAACAGGGTTTAGAAGTTTTCACAGGACTTGCTGGAAAATATACATCGTTTCCATGAGAAGATTTGAGTTTATTAGTAATAGTCTGGGTAAAATTTCAGGATTTAAGAGAATACCAATAAAGTGAAGACTGACACTAACCAGACCATGCTATAAATACCACACAAAGAGACCAAACAAGTCCTTTACTGAGAGACATGCTTGACGTTCTGCTTCACTGCTAGTCTGTAACAATAGGAAGAAACCTGTTGTCTCTGTAGAATTAGTTCAGTTAAATAAACTGCTCAAAATGCTATTGTTTAGGACTGACAGCAGCTGCTTACTGTGGATCCTGTTTATGCATGATCAGCTGATGCAGCTTAGAGTCTGCTGCGGTGCACTGTAGCACACATACATTTTAAACTGTACCATTTGGCATATAGAGTCAGTCTGTGTTGCTTTGCATGAATTCCTCTTGGTTTTGTTCTCATCAAGTGGTAAGCATAGCTGAAGACGCAATACAAGTTGCTTCTCTAAGGAGAAAATATCTGAATTTTTCAAAATTCGCTTTTATGAAGGTGAATTGGCATATACCTCTAATTTAGTTGCATATAACTCTCAGAGTAATTACACTTTTCATATTTGACTGCAAATGTAAACTTGAGTCTGGATTGCAGCATATAACCTGTAGTAAATAAAAGCAAATCAATTACTATTCTGAGTATCAGTATGAAGGCATTTTTTTTTCTGAATGGCAAATAAAGATTAGAAGAAAAATCCACACATACTTCGTTTCTACAAGGAGATTGAATTTCATTCTGATAAGGAATATATCTGTCGTTAATAAGTGGGCATTTTTTAAATGAACAAGACAGGTTACATTTCTGAAAGTTTCTCCAGGCATTAAATAATACAGATAAATTCAAGTGTTTCATTTAGCAGTCAGTCTTTTGCTACACTTGTGGTGGACATTCGGGTCTGGGAGGTAACATAGATATCGATAAATATGTTGTTTATTCCACTTAGGTGATGCCATTCAGCCTTTTCAGGACTGTGACCTATAATATTTTACTAATACAAACTTTGTGCTCACTGTTAATCATGGGATAATAATTCACTAAACAGCTAGAAGAGAGCTCAGCTCAAGCCTCACACAGACATATGTCAGAAACAGATTATAGGGTAAGAGGCAGAGAAAATTAAATTTTAACTCCCTTCCCTCATACACAGAGTCAAAAGACTCTCCAAAACAAACAAATAGATCCTCAGCTGTTAGGAAAGATAGAAATCAGTACTGAAAACTGGATTAAAAGGTTGGTTTCATGGGGACAGAAGGGAGCAGACTCTCACTGAAAGCATGATCTGCTTATCCAATGCAGGAAAGCTTTAGCTGAAGGTCCAGCTTTAAGGCTGGACCCCTCAAAGTTCCTGAGGAGTTCACAATTCATAATAAATGAATAATGTGAATAACTGAAAATTAATGCCAGCACTTAGACTGTTCTGTGTAGCATAAAAGAAAAAAAAAGTGACATAAAATTCATAGAGATCCTTATGTTTTCCAAATTATGCTAAGACATGGAAATCTATCTTCTTAATTCTAACATGTATTTATGCGTTTAGTAGCAGGGAGTTGCAGTAAATGTCATATTATTATGCAGAATGTATTTGCAGCTCATTTATATGTTTATAGTAAATTTGAGGCCCAAGAATTAGGATTTAAAGACTAGCAGTTTTTATGAATAAAGACTTCTGATTCAGGTTTTAAACTCAAAAAAATTGACACAAAATAAAAACAGCTTTTAGCTAGGCTTTCAGACTAGCATGAATAAGATTCACAAACTGGGATATATAAATTATATAAATTATCTGGTAGAATAAGAAATGTCTTTTTTTTTCTTAGATTAAAAAAATAATATTTATGATGTCACAAGTCTTTTGTGATTTATTGAGCAACAGTATTTTTNGGTTTTTTGTTTTGTTTTTTTTTTTTTCTTTAAATCAGAGATAACCCGTAGACTTCAACTGACAATAACATGTTCCATTTAACATTAAATTTATATCAACATGCTATTCAGTAGCACAGGATATTAAGAATAAATTTTTAGTACGATTAAAATATTCACATTCTGAACATGACATTTAGTTGAATTTAAATTCATTAAAATACAATTAAAAGGCCAGACAGATGGAATATCAAATCAAGAAAATTTAATAGATTGATTCTGTTTATTTGCATTCTTCTCTAAGAACTAAGAAAGATGACTGTGTGTCTTCAAGGATTTTTCAAACGAGATTGTCTACAGATGTGAATAAGAGTATAAAATATAAATATAAAACTGATTTGAGATGATGTATTGCACCATAGTACTTTACTAGAAACAAGAGATCTCAAATAAGTTTACCAAAGAGGTTAGTGTACTAAACCAGGTGAAGTGTGGTAAGGCACAGGAAAAGGAGTTCACCTGGTGTTCCCAGGTAAATGATCTGTACCTGAGGATGTAATATAGCTTGTTTTATTCCAGCCTGGTATCAAAATACACAAAGCATTACTGTCTTTCTTCTGGATCAGAGTGAATGTGGCCAGAACAAGGCCAAGTTCTTACCATGATAATCCCCATGAGCTTAGAGCAAGGAGGTTTTGGCCTATGTTTAATTAAAGCAGCATTACGGTATTTAGACATCTGTTACATTTGTACATTGTGGGTCAAGGGCTCAGCTCAAGCTTATCTTCTGAGGTCTGTATGGCCACTTCTGAGTCTTTTTTCCCCCTCCAATATTTTTCATAGCTAAATTATGACTTCCATGTTCAAGGGCACTTTCCCTCATTAGAGAAGGGGCTGTGATTTGATCCTCAATTTCTAAGATTTTGAGATTTTAAGAAGTATATTTAAGAAGAGAAACCTTTCAAAGAAGTTTAATGAGCCACTATGTGGAACCAGTAATGGGGAGAGATGCAAACTTCATCTTTAAGTCTGACTCTTAGAAGGATAAGATGGGTATCTAAGCACTGTAGTAAGGTACAATGTTCTATTGTCTTTATTTGAACACTTGCAAACAATGGTTTTCCTACATTTACATAATTCTTTGCTATTTCTATCTTTTATTTTACATCATACATTCTGGCACTTTCTTTCGTTCACTTCTTCACCCCCATCCAAAACAACCTAATGCAAGAAATTCATGCCTCTTTATATGAGCCTTTAGCAATGAGGTTAATCATATGACTAAAGATTTAGACATATACTTCCTTAACAAATACCTATGACAGTTGAAGTTTGCCCTCTTTGCCCCTCTTAAATTACTTCTGTCATGGCTCTATTAACAACAGAGAATATTTGAGTGCCCTGTAGGCACCTCAAAGAGAAGTACCACAGTTTGCATTGAAAAATTTTGCTTTAGATCCATGTAAATAGTTGTATTTGAAGTGTTTTGGTAAATTAGTGCCTCTCTGTGTGAACACAATTCTTTAAAGAAAAAAGAGGTTGTTTTCCATCCTGTCTTTTGTTGGGTCTTGTATTTTGTTGGGTTTTACCCTCCTACCAGTTTAAACCTAGTGAGTTAACTCAAAAATGATTAATGAAAAATTGATTTATTTTGTAAATATATTAGTGAAGCTCATTTTCCATGTATTGTTAGCACATATATGAGCATCAAGTCATCAGGCAATGCATTTTGATACTTGTGTCCTTACTGACCCTTGAAAAGAAGAAAAATTTCCATTCCCATTTTTGGAAATGCTTTACATTGGTAAAGAATCCTTCAAATAACGAACAATGAAGCCTCACTTCTGCATGCAAATAAATTTTTTCTAACTTTTAAAAATTTTCATCTATAAAGTTTTGTGTCTGAACTTTGACCGAATCTAAAGAAGTATCAAACCCTGCTCTGATGAGCTGTTACGTATACTCCTGAGCAGCTTTTCCCACAATTTTAGGAAAGTGATATGTTCTGGCTCAGTGAAGACAGAATATGAAAATTTCATAGTGCAAGGCTTTATATTCTAGAAGGATATAAAAGAGACGATATATAACCTAATCAGTTTGCTGAACAGCAAGTGTATTTCTTTCAAAGTAAATAGCTTCTGCAAAATATTATTTATATAGTTCTTGCAAATTGGTTTGAAGTGTTGTTTAGACAATCTTATTATGTATAAAGATAAAAACTTCCATCAAGAAATTATGCAAAAGAAAATGGACACACCAGCTGGATAAATCTATCATACATCGGCAAAAAGCAACAAGCACTTTTAATTAGCTGAGTGAATGTAGTTTGTTGAACGTTGAAAGCACAGACTCACTCATATTAAAATGTGCCTAATTTTCTGTGAAAAAGTCCCATCTGAGCAGCCCTGACCACAGTCAATCATACTAAAAGCCACTGGTGCTTTATTTGATTTACCAATATAAAATGCAAATGAGGTGATTAAGTGGAGTGGCAGACATAGTAGGGCCTCTTTCAAACCATCAAGTTAAATGCAAGCAGACAGCAAACTGGCTGTGCAAAGAAAATTTTAGCATATTCGTTTGATTAGTGCTACAAAAATTTAATTAGGTTGGCTAATTACTTGACAAATTGCTCTACACTAGAGAAAAGGCAGAGCATGTTTTATTCCTGCAAAAACTCTGTGTGTATTTTAGCCCAAATGCTATCTGCCAATTTGCAAAAGCATTATTAAATGAATGAAGAATGGTACAACAGTCTCCAACAATGGCGAATTGTATAATGCATATAATTAGAGAAAGCGCACACCACTATATCCATATGTCCATGATCTCTCATGTCTAAAAATATTTAACACAATATTTCTAGAAAAATACTGTCAAAACAGATTATTACAAGGTTATCAATTCTTCATAAGAAGCAATATATAGAAAATACTCATTAGTGGAAAACATGCTCATCCAAAGCAGAACCTCTTCACCCAAATGAACTCTATCAAACACAGTAACACTTTGTCTGTATTAGCTAAGAGGAAATAACATACACTGTACATCTAAGGGATGTGTCACTATTGATTGTTAAGCAATGCCAAGAGCATTAGTTCTCTGGGAATGGAAAAAAAAACCCAAAATTTGGAGGAATTTCACACTTTGCAATTTTATTGATGTGAATAGACCATATAAGAAGAACATCAGGAATTTAGGTTGAGTAATAGGTTTCTCTTCTTGCTTGTCTATTTGCATTCACATGCCATGAAAGCTGCCAATTTTTATTCAGGAGACTGCATTCGCTTTTGCTGACATTCAATGTAACTAATCAGCCACTACTGACTCAAACATCATGATAATATAAATAGATACCCACTTTATCTAGTCAAGTGGAAAAAATAAGTATCATATTATATAAACATAATGCATTGCAATTGGCAATTAGATACTGCATTTAACTCAGGCTAAAACAATGTCTTAGGAAACTAAGGAATATGTGAGATCTCTTTTAACAATCATCATGCATATGCATGCAGGAATAAAATATTATTTCTTGCAATTAGCAGTTCTCAACTTCTGTTCTACCTTGCCAATATACTTTTAAGTGTACAATCTTAGTGAGACATCAAAAACCTTAGATCAAGTATAATTTCAGGTTAACTCAGTGTAAGTATCTGTGACCACGCTTGTTTCCAACATAATATATGTTAAAACAAATTTTAATTCCTTTGCAGTTTGTCTGAACAACTGTTAAGCTCTATTCAATAAGAAGATAAATGTGCTTTCTGATGATTTTGAAAGGAAAGTAGCCAAACGTAGTATTTCAGTCTTCATGTCCTGATTCTTCAAAATTCATGCTTTTCAAAAATGATGCTCATTATTGCATTTATGCCTTTTGTAACAAAAATTAAAAGTTCTGAAATTATCTTTCACTTAAAAAGCTCTTGTTTATCCTGAAATAATCTGNATAGTAATAATAATAATTTTGAAACCACTCACAGAGAATAGAAAAAATACAATTTGCTCTACTACTACAGTCCTCTTTCACAAAAGCAATAGGAAAGGCAATACAAGGCTCAGAAAATGCTCCAGCATCCAAACAACTAGCTTTATCCAAGCTCTGACATGTCCTGACATTCAGTGGATGTGTCTGCATTGAGGTAGAACTTAATATTACCTACAGATTGAGAGAAAGATGCTACAAATTAATTATCCAAGACTCAAATTCCTTAAAGTAATATAAGGAGGAAAAGAGAAGCTTCACTTCAGTCCTGTTTTGACATGTTCACTATAGATATGAGAATTCTGCAGTGAACAACAGGCCTTGTGTGAGATCCTTCAATAAACTTTGTAATGAAGACTAAACTGAAAAATCACCATTTTTTGAGGATAAATATCTAACAAGCTACTGAAAGCAGTGACTGCGCAAGCAATCCCAAAGGTTCCCTGAATATGTCAATGGCAACTTCCTTATACAAGTGATTGATCCACCAACAAGGAGAGGTGTCATGCTGGACCTTGTTCTCACTTATGGGTGGGGAAGGTGATGCCCCAATGCAGCCTTTACTGCAGTGACCACCAGATGGTACAGCTGGAGATCCTCATGGCAATGACGCGATCATGCAGTAAGCTCACCACCCTGGACCTCAGGAAAACAAACTTTGGCTTCTTCAAGGACCTACTTGGTAAAATCTCATGTGTAAAAGCCCTGGAGGGCAGAGGGGGTCTAAGAATGCTGGCTAGTATTCAAGGATCACCTGCTCCAAGCTCAGGGACAATGCATGAAAGAAAGGAACAAATCAAGCAAAGATTCCAGGAGGCCCCCATGGATAAGGAGCTGCTGAGCAAACTCAAAACATAAAAATAAGCTTTCAGAAGGTGGAGAACTCCTAGCAACCTTCCAGTATCAGAAGAAGCCTACAGGGAAGCTGGAGAGGGACTCTTCATCAGGACAGTGATTGGACAAACAATAATGTGTACAAACTGAAAGAGGGGAAGTTTAAGCTGGATATCAGGAAGAAATTCTTTACTACTAGGGTGGAGAGGCACTGGAAGAGGTGGCCCAAGGGGGTTGAGGATGTTCCAACTCTTGCAGCGTTTAAAGTGAAGCTGGATGAGCAATGTGGTCTAGTGAAAGTTGTCCTTGCCCATGGCAGGAGGAATTGGAGCTAAACAATCTTTAAGATCCCTTCAATCTTTAAGATCCCTTCAAACCCTTAACGTTCTATGATTCTATGGTTTTTCCCACTATTTTGTCTTGGTCTTGAGCATGCTATCTATGGCCACTCCATGTGCATGAAAATGGAAACAAGGGAACATCTTCAGATCTGGTAAAAGAGAATTGTGGTTTCTCAGAAAATGCCAACCTAATATCAGTGTATTAAAGGACATGAGGAAGATAAACTTCCTGTTTGATTTTCCACTGTATGTTTTGAAAAGCAAGGAGAAATTTTTAAGAAATATTTTAAATGGCTACACAAATGAATAACTATATATATAATAACTATATTTGTATAACTACATATTGAATAGCTAGATAGGGAAGCCAGAAGAACACAGAAAAATGTTATTAAAACAGAAGCTGGAGACTACAGCTCTTCCTATGGCCAACATAGACCAGAGAATATTAAGGATCTTATCTGTGTAGCATAACAATTCTTGACCTTCTTTTTGAGAATTTTTCATGATAATTAAGGTCCCTGTTCCCACAGATGCACATAGTCACTCTCCCTAGCCAAGCTCAGTTGTCTAAATTTCAAACTCTCACCTTGCAGCTTTCATAAAATGCAACATTTTTTCCTCTCAAATCCTTCTCATACCAAGTCCCTGGTCTCTTTTAACTGCCATAATGCCTTTTTGACTGACCCATCTATACTAAATCAGAGAAAATGAAGCACCTTTCCTGTAGAGTAACTTTTGTGAAAAAACCTGGGAGAAGGAACAGTGAAAAAATCAGGAATGTCACAGATACGAGGAACAGAGGTCAGGGGGGATTTCTGGGGTTTATCTCATCTCTGAGTTACACGCACCAACGATGTGAACTGTGCAGTGCCCTTGGGATGCCCTGAGTGGGACCACCAAAGAGAGAGCAGCCCTGGAGCCAGCAGAAGAGGCAGCAGATGAAGGACTGTATATGAGGAAAGCTTTCATTCTCAGCTTTTTGTTTTGGCATTCACTTGCTAAGGACATGTGCAGAACACTGCTTATCCTAAAGTGATAAATGCATCAGTATAAAACAAAACTCCGGCAAGTGCAGAGCTTCTTGTCTGTTTGATTTACTGCTTATTGCTGCCTTTCTCTGTGTGGAACACGGGAACAAACAACAAAACAGGAACCTTAAATGTTTGAAAAGACATTTGCTGAAGCAGAAGTAAACATAGTAACAGTCAGTTTTCATATTTTGAAAAAATCCACCACTTCTTAAACAAAGTCACACAAGTAGGAATCCAGTTATTACTTAGATGAGACGATTAGAAGCTGGGGAAGCTCAAGACAAAATAGCTATTCATTTTGGTTACTGTTTGTGAGGGAGACACACAGCACTGGAATTGACATTAGTAAGATTTGTAAACGAAGAAAAGCTTTGGTTTACATGCAAATTATAGACTTGGCACATGAATTTATGTCTTACTGTTTTTTTAAAAATCTCAATTTAGAAAATGAATATTTTTTAAAAATTGTTGCATTACTGGATTATATAAGGCAATTTATTCCTTGTTACAGCAAAAAGCTGCTAGACTTGGTTTGGACTTGTTCCTGGTTTCATTTGACTTCTCTGCATGTTTTGTGTTTCATATTCTCTCATTGTTGCCTGTTTGTCTTGCAGACAAGACACTATACTGAGCTGGTATTCTGTTCCATCCTTGTGTATGTAGCATGATATGACTTAGGCAATAAGGCTGAAAAAAACCTCATTTAGTTTCTGCTGGGTCCTGGTCTATGAAGATTATGTTACTTTGGCTTTGGTGGAATACTATGGTTATGCTACACATAGTTAAAATTTGCATACTAAAATTAGAATTTTGCTGTATGTTTCTGGAATCAAATTTTGGGTGGCTACATGGCATTGAACAAACTCCTTAACTTTTCAAAGAAAAGATCCTTGGTTTTATTTATTTGCATTAAGACTCACAAAAATTAGTATTTTGATCATCTAATTGTGTATCATTCTAGATAAAAGGTGATATCTGGGAAAATAAAGTTTTCTAGTGTGAAAATTATTAAATCAGAATAGCTCCTCTATCTTGAGTCACTTTTTTCCAGTTCCTTCTGTTTCTGCTGCTTTCTGTCAGTTATTATTTTATTTATTAGAATATTATTTTTTCCTTTTCAGCACACTCTGAAATGATGGCAGCAAAATGTGGTTCTAAACATATTTGTTTTACCTTTCTCAAACTTATATTATCTGAGAGAGTTAAGACATTAGGAAAGGGTCTTGATAAAAAGGACTATCTATATTGATAATTCGAAGGAAAACAGTGAAATTTAATGCTATCATCATAAATAGCATACTCTAATCAGTCTCTCCTTTCATGTGAATCTGAAAATCCTTCTTCCCTAGTACTTGCTAAAGGCAATTATGCAATAGCAAAACCACACAGTGCTACTGCTGAAAACTGCCAATAGATTCTGAAGTGTTTCAAACAAGGATTTATTAGATTGCCTACACACTTGTAAATTATAATAACAGAGGATAGCAGGATGATGAGAATAAACAAAAAGCTTCCTGGGCAAAGCACCTTACAAAACACAATCATAAGTTAATATTTCAGTGATAGTCTGCAGTCTATACCTACACTTAAGAAAATGCTTGCTTTCTTTTATTTCTCAACATTCCCTGAAGTATTAGCCACAAGCTTGTGAAAACAATTAAGGGGTTTTCATGATAATAGGAGGATTTAATTTAAACTTCTGAATATATTTCAGCTGCTTGAAATAAAATCTATGATGCTTAAACTGATCATTTAATCACCTTTGCAACAACAAAGAATTATACTTGTGAGCAAAAGTGGATTGTATTCTATGAAATGCTCTGGGTTTACATTTTGGACACTGTGATAGCAAGCAGAACCATGTGAACAAGCCCTGAACATTAAAGTACGAGCCACAGTTTCTTCCATTTTACATTAACACAGATCTGAATAGCTTTGATGAGTGCAGGATGTTTATTCTCGGTCCAAGTTAATGCATCTGAAAACAAACTTTTGACTTAATACAGCTATTTTTTAAAATATAGGGCAGATATTGTATAATTTGGGCACATAATTTCAAGATATGTGTTACAGATGATGTAGCAAACACAGGTGGCTTTCTTTTCCTTGTAGGAATTGAGTCCTTGGAAATTTTGCAAGTACTTGTGTGTGATAAGCTTAGTTTTGTACGTACCATCTTACTAATTAGTAGCAATAATTAGAAAATACTGTTAATATTTTCATTAAAACCTGGCTTCTCTCAAAACCAGACAAAGTTTCTAGAATGAACGAACCATAACATGATCACATGTGCCAGTTAGGTCAAGAAAGTTCTTGACAGACTAATTTCAAAGTACTGATGGTTCTGCCAGTTTTGTATAGAAGCTGGTAGCACCAAATCAAACTCCTTAACTTATTTTAACCTCAAATAAAAAGTAAGTCTCATTATTTTCTTTCAACTTGACCTTCTCAGTCTGACTGGATCTTAATCTTCTACAATGCTGCACCGGAAGAGACTTTTTATTCTTCTTTCTGTTCTGAATCACAATGTTCCATCTTAGAAGGCACTCAGAATAAATTTCCTTTAAATGTATGACTGAATTCAAGATCAGATTTTACAGAAAGGACTGTTGATACCTCAGCTTTAAAAGCAATGCAGACATTCAGTTCCAGAGCTGGATCATTAACAATCCCTGCTAAAACCCACAGGGATCCAAAAGCTTTGCAGGTGCTTGAGGCTTCCAAAACACACAAAGTTCTGCTTCTGCACATGTCCAAATATCTGAGCTACAACAGCACTGAGCAGCCAAGAGAAACTGCCAGTTATACTTACCCACATGAAATCCTGAATCATTTACTAGAAATATATTCAGAGTGCTGAATTATTGTGAGACATCGGAGTGTTTGTTTTTTGAGCAAAGATACTGTATCTATGATATGTGTAAGGTACTGAAGTGCATGAAATACAATAAGTGATATAAGTATTTGATAAATTGTTAAGCATATCTCAAGGAAGGTAGGTTCCTCTGTGTGTGTGTGCTTTCTGCCAAAATAAGAAGGCAATGGACTTGAAATATAGCTATTTGATACATTAGTGTGATGTTTGTTGGTTGTTTCCTTGAAGATGCTCAGAAGGCTGAGGAACGGTTATGTTTTATTTCCTCTATTAGAAGATGATGGGTGCAAGACTGCTAAACTATGATGTAGTGAAACAAACTCAAAGTAAAAATTGTTTTTGCGTGTGTACAGTCCAGTCACTGACAAAGTTAAACCAAAGAGATGGTCAAGACAAAGATAAGGATCAGATGATTCAAATTATTGTAAAACTGAGAAGGGTGTGGTGGTAGAATAAGAAAAATAACAATGTCCTTGGACCATCCAGTTTGTTGCTTTGCTTCCTTGTGCAGTTTCTACTGTTTTATTCCTTGCACTTGTCTTTCCTGACATAAAGATCAGTTTAAACAGAGAGGCAATATAACATACACAGTAAAGCAGAGAAGTCTATACCCTGCGTATAGTGCTGCCTGCTGGTGACAGCAGTATCTTGGCAAGTAGGAGACTCTATGGAATGGCTGTGGCTAGGTGTTGACAATGAGGAGCAACAGGACTGGCCTCTAAGGGAAGAGGTTGGATGGGCTAATCCCAAGGCAACACAGGGCGATTCAGTTGGCCCCAAAGCCCCCGACACTGGACACAGCTGAGACCCACAGTCATATATGTGGTGCCTCTGGGAAAATATACTTAAGAAAGGGCGAAAATGGCAGAGAGAAAGAGAAATGAGGAGAGAAAAAATAGGTGAGAAACAGCTCTGAGAACAGCAAAGTCATTGATGGATGAAGAGACGCTGCTGCAGACACCAGAGCAGATAGTGCCCTGCAGCACGTGGAGCCTCCACACTGGAGCAGAGGAAAAACGTGAGGAGAAAGGAGCAGCAGAGTGAAGCTATTATGAACCGGACACAGGCCCCATTCTTTATCCCTCTGCAGCCTTTATTGAGAGGAGGCAGAGGAGCTGCAAATGAAGGAATGAAGCTGAGCCTGTGAAGAGAGGTAGAAGTGGAAGGAAAGTGTTTTTTGATTTGTGCTTTAATTTCCCACCATCCAGATCTATTTTAATTGTTAAACAATAAATTTTGCCCCAGTTGAGTCTATTTTGCCAGCAATGGCAGCTGGTGTATGATCTCCCTGATTTTATCTCATCAATGAACTTTTAATCTTATTTTCTTCCCTGATCTACCGAGAAGGAGGGGCAGTGAGAGAGTACCTGGAGGGCTGTTAGCCAAAGTTAATCCAATGCAGAGGTACAAGTGTTCACCTACTGAAGCAATTGAGGATCTCAGGATCTCATTATCACTGCTCTTAGTTGAAAACAAATCACTGCAATGTGGGAAGTTAACTACAGCATATTAAACCAAAGCCATTAAAATGAGTGAGTTTAGCAAAAGCTCTGAACATCATGATTTTTGTTGGATTTGATCAACTCAGTGCACGAACACTCTGTAGCATACATTAAGCCCTGCGAAAAATATGTGTCTCTGTAAAGACAAATTCATAATTTACCCAAATTTAGCCTTCTACTTTCCACTTCTATGTCACCTAAATAGTGTGCTGATTGTCTGTCCTCCAGCACTCCAGGACTAGTTAAATCCTTAACTTTCCTTTCTCCAGAATTGGCTGGAGCTAACAAAGAGTCTGAATGACATGGTGATTTTCTACAGTAAGAAACCTGGGCAAGAGCCAGACATTTTATTGTTCATCCTATGTCTTGCTTTCTTGGGTAAAATAGCTGCAGGCTGTTCCCTGCAGACCTGATGCATCTGACAATTAAAAAATTCTTCCTGTTTTTCTCTCTCTCTCAGAGCGAGATCACTTCATGTTTAGTGATACCTTGCTATTCAAAATACTAATTGATACAAACTAGGTTCTGAAATTTAAATAGAAGTGGAATTGTCCTGAGGGTTGGGGTTTTTTTAAGCTGAAAAGAAGTAACTGAGACAGCTGGAGAAGAAACAAAAATGGTTAGCCTTATCCAGCTGTTGAAGTGATCCTTGATTATTGACTGCAGGCCTCTATCTATTAAGTTCTAGTTTGAAATTCAAAATTTCTTCTATCTCAATTACATACATAGTGAAAAGAAGCAATAAAGCTTTGTTCACTAAGTACTGACTTTTGTACTCTAAGTGAAAGCATCTTATCCAGTACTGACCATGTGAGTGGTACAATTCTACACAAGACTCTTCGAGGACCCCAAAGGTAAAAATGGCACCTTTGACATTGTAGTCTTGAAATTTCTGAACTACTAATGAATGGCTGAACCTACTTCAAAAATGTTAACTATTTATTACTAGAGTACTGAGGCTGATTTTATCTATACGTGCGTAAGAATTTTTCTGGCTCTGAAATCATTATAGGGCTGGTCAAGAGATACTGGACTGATGGCTGCTGAGAAGAGCAGAAATGAAGTTCCACCTGATTAATCATCATTGATGAGAGACTGAAAGCACTTGGCTCATCAAATATAACAGTAATGATTTTCCAGCTAGTTCTTATTCTAGCAAATATGATCACTCCTCTTGTGTTTTCATATTAAGTGACAAATTCGTAGCCACTTGCCACTATTATGTGTGGACCAGGATATGGCTCCTAGTCTGGAAGGAGAATACAAAAGATCTTATTATGGTAAAAGGTATAATTGTATTCTTTCTGAGCTGCAGCAACAAAGAGAACAAGAGTCAGCTCCACTTTGCCGGGAGCAACAAGGAACACCAGCCAGAAGTATACTCTTGAGGCAGGTATAACATATGTCCATATGTCACATGTGGACAGATGTTACTCTAAGCAGAGAATCACTGATTCAATCATAGCTCTTGGATGTTTAGCACTTCAGAAAATCAGGCAACTTATTTTATGCTCAACCAAGACTTTTAGAACCTAATGTTGTCACTCATTTGTGCATTCTCCATTCTTCAGCTTGATCAGAGTGATCAAGCATATGAGATTTTTACACAAAAATGTGTGAGTAAATTCAGAAACATTATTTTAATCGGTTATGTAACCACTTCCTTCTGAGAAGCAGAATATTGTGTCAGTCTATGCTCTTCCTGGTGTGATGGATAAGGTACTCCCACACTGAATCACAATGGCTGGAAGAAATAGAAAAATTTTCTCTTGGGAAAGAGAAAAAAAAAATTTCTCTTGGGAGAGATAGTCTATCCAAAACTCAAACCTGAGGAAACTTATAGCTCTGGCTTCCCTGATATCAAAAGAGATTAGATTATAGTTGAATTATGAAAAGTGAGTATTTCTGCTTTGATAGACTGAAAGGTTTCAAAGTTACTTGTTCCACCTCCCACATAAAAACCATCTTCTTTTGCAGCTTTACCAAAAATACTATTTATTTGTGAAAATTTTGCATTGTGGAGAAAATGCATTTTCTGTTGACACAAAAGGTAATATATCAGAGATTTTATTTTTCAGCTAGAAAACACATATCTGCATATACATTTTCTAACTGTATGTTTGGTATATCCTATGCCTACAAACAGAGTTCTTGAAATTGTTAATGAAGACATTAACTTTTGAATCCTATTTTCTTCTGATGGCAAATGCTATTTCCCAGTACGATTGGTAAAGCCAGATACCTTTGTGAGATGATTTGGATATTATGAAATCATAGATTCATAGAATCATTAAGGTTTGAGAAAACCTCAAAGGTTCCTGGGTCCAACCTTTGATTAAACATCACCATACCAACTAAACCACATAACTATGTGCCATATTGAGTCATTTCTCGAATATTTCCAGGGATGCCGACTCTACCACCTCCCTGGGTACTCTGTTCCAATGCCTAGCAACTCTTTCCATGAAGAAATTCTTCACGACATCCAACCTGAACCTCCCCTGGCACAGCTTGAGCCCATTTCCTTTCATCCCGTCACTGACTGCTTGGGAGAAGAGACCAACCCTGGCCACACTCTCCTTTCAGGCAGCTGTGGAGAGTGATAATGTCACCCTGAGCCTCCTTTTGTTCAGGATAAACAGCCCCAGCTCCCTCAGCTGCTCCTCACAGCACTGCTGCTCCAGACCCTGCCCCAGCTCCGTTCCCTTCTCTGGACTCACTCCAGCCCCTCAGTGTCTTTCTTGCAGGGAGGGCCCAGAACTGGACACAGCACTCGAGGTGTGGCCTCAGCAGTGCCCAGGACAGGGGGACAATCCCTGCCCTGCTCCTGCTGGCCACACTAGTGCTGATCCAGGCCAGGATGCCATTGGCCTTCTTGGCCACCTGGGCACACCCGGGCTCATGTTCAGCTGCTGTCACCAGCACCCCCAGGTCCTTTCCAGCCACTCTGTCCCAGCCTGTGGCACTGCCTGGGGTTGCTGTGACCCAAGGGCAGGACCTGGCACTTGGTCTTGTTGAACCTCGCACCATTGGCCTCGGCCATGATCCAGCCTGTCCAGATCCCTCTGCAGAGCCTTCCTGGCCCCCAGCAGATCAACACTGCTGCAAACAGGATTGGGCCCAATACTGAGCCCTGGGGAGCCACACTCGTGACTGGCCAGCAGCTGGATGTAACTCCAGCTGGATATAACTCCACTCACCATCATGCCCTGGGCTTGGCCTTCCAGACAATTTCTAACCCAGCAAAGGGTGCACCTGTCCAAGTCATAGGCTGCAGCTTTTCTAGGAGAATACTGTGGGAAACAATGTCAAAAGGCCTTGCTAAAATGCATGTAGACAACATTCACAGACTTTCACTCATTCACTAGATGGGTCACCTGGTGGACGAGTGAAAGAAGACAGAAAGAGACTGGGTTACACAGCCAGGATCTGCCTTTCCCATGCCCGTGGTGGCTGGGCCTGATCCTGTGGCTGTCTTTGTGTGCCATGTGATTGCACTTTAGATAATCTCTTCTCTAACCTTCCTGGGCGCTGAGACTTGACAAGCCTGATGTTCCTCTCTTTTAGATAACTTAAATTGCTCTTGAGTTGACTGTTTCTTCCCATTGCCTCCAAAGGACTTACAGTCAATCACAGTACATCCAAACATATTTAGAATGTACACCTGTACATTCTACACCTGTATCAAATTAATTTATACCCATTTTTTCAGTTCTCCACCTCAGGAAAAGAAAAAGCCTGTTAGGTTCTCTTAACACATACAACACCTCCTGGCTTAGAAGATTCATACTGTACAAATTTTGAAATTTCCAATACAGGAGCTTTACGATTTCAGTTTTCCTTCCTAGTGCTAGAATTAGAATGACCTTTAGCTATAATTAGATTTATATACATATACATACACACATACATACATACATACATACATACACATATATATATATGTATACACACACACCCCTAGAATAGTTTCTTTCTTTCTCCTGATAGTTATTCTTCTGGGGGGCCACAGGGTAGAAAAAATCTCTGACAGAAGAAGTATTGTCTTTGTTGAGGTAATCCTAACAGATTAATTTATTTGGCCATGAAGGTTGTTCTTTTTAGAGCACTTTGAAAGCATGAGCAGAGCAAAGAATGCTTGAAAGTGCATGGAATTTGATTTACATTTTTAGAACAAAGAAACAAATGAAAATGTGACTATTGTCTTTATCTTCAGTGTTATTGTATGTGGTATCCTTCTATAATCTTCTCTTGTAATGATACTTAATAGCTGCCGTTGAGATATTAATGGAAATTGTCACAGGCAAGGGAGATATTACTGCATCTAATGAAGCAAAGGAGGACTGAAAGGAAAAAAGAACAATAAGTGAAATCTGAACAAATAAAAGAATTTAGCTTATTTCTGAAATTTAACCCTTTACATGGATAACAGTCATAAAATCAAGCTAAGCAAATACAGTTATTATTTAACATAATAGTACTCTCTTCATGAAAACTTACAGAGCAGTTACAGTACATAGATTTTGGATATAAGAATTTAAGTGTATATGATTTGTCATCATTAACATGTCATTATAATAATACTGCAATGAAATTTGTCCAATTTTTCATACACTGTACTAAATGAATTCTTTCTGACTGAAGATTATGCACGCTTCAAACAATTCATAACTAGGAAGATAAATAAAACCATTTTATAAGGAAAAAGTATAATCTGGGTAGAAAATACATCTCTTGTCAAAATACAAATGTGGGCATCTTATTTAAGCATATATCCCACTATCTATCCACTCATCGAATGCCTAGAAAAATTACTATTGCATAGCAAGCAGTTGTCCTGACCAGCTAAACAAGAAGGATGTAAGAGGAAGCTGTAAAATACAAACGAATATCTTAATAAATATATTAGCATTTTGTAGCAAGTCTTCCACAATCATTACCTTTTGGTAATGGAATGTTCAGTGAAAGACAAAAAATACCAGCCAAATAGAAGTTTTTCTACTTCATAACAATTTGTTCACTACTTGTTTTTCTGACCCAGAGAAAGAAAAAATTTCAAACCACTGTTTAGTTTTAGTTAGATGATATTTTATTTGAGCTACATTTTAAAGCAAACCTAAATATATTTAATATAATGTAACAAAATATATTAGTTAAAAAATAAAAATTATAATAAATCTGCATGAAGCTCCAAGTTTGTTGAAAATGGCTTGAATAATTACAATTAATGGAAAAATTCATGGAGTATACTGAAGGCCTATATTTGCCATAGTTTCCAAGACAGTAAAGTCATGGAATTCACAAAAGTTTTTGACTTAATCCCTGAGAAATTCTCTTTTGTTGAAATGATTAATCTGTAAATGATAGATATTTCTGCAGATAAATCTATGTTTTTCTATATTCAGTGTTTGCAGTGAAATGGTTCTGAAATGCACAGGAGGTAAAAAAAAGAACAAAATCCCAGCAATCAAGGAAAATTGGGCTGGGTGTTTTGTTTATTTGTATTTGATTTTTGTGCATGTGTGGGTTTTCAATGTGTTTTTTGTTTTTAGTTTTCTTTGTTGTGCTTGTGGTTTTTTGGTTTTGTTTTGCTTTTGTTTTGTGTAGAATATGTAGAATTTCATTAAAACTAGTTCATTTTTTTAATATGAAAATAAAAAAACATGCTTTAAAACCCAAGCATCTTATATATATACTATGTATGCAATGTTGTTTTACACAAATAAAAATGTTATAACGTGATTTTTATGTATTTTAATGGAATTGCAATTTTCACCTAACTGGAATTTTAAAATATGAGCCATCAAAAATCATTGCTTAGTCACTAAAAAAGGAAATTATTATGTGACTTTCTGATAAGAAAAATGAATTTACTGAATTTCATTTATGAATTTGCTGCCTGTTCAAATATATGTACTTAGACGTAATATATCTGTTTAGAGTTAAATAAATGCCAAACCTGTTCTATTGCTATAATTATGAGAATTATCAGGTGATAACATCAATAACAGAAATATAAATCCAAGGAACAAGGGGTCTGATATTACTATGTATTAAACAGCTATATATGTCTGCTGCAATTACAATTATATGTATGAACATAATCAACTTTCAAAGGCAGATGAGCATGTAGTTGCTTAGGCATGAGTGGGAAGAGCAAAAGTTTAAGAACATAAAGCAAGATAAGAAAGATTAAAACAATATAATGTTTCTAGATTCTCAAATGTTTAATTCAAAATGCTACTATTAAAATCATTAGCTGAAATCACCTTAATTTAAATATATACTAAGAAATGTAACAATTGGACTGCTTCTGAGCCTAGAGGTCATGCACTTTCTTTTACAGGATATTCACTTGCTGATAGATTCTCAGGTAAAAGCAGAGTTTGGCCATTCACATGCAGCCCTCTCAGATAAATTGTGCCATGTGTTGCTGTACAGCAGCCTGAGATTTCTACTAGGAATCTTAAAGGATATGTGTGAAGTGTGAACGGGAAATCCCTAGGGAGTACCTATTATGTCTAAAATTTAATAAAAATATATGAAAAAAAATTGAAATCCCAACTGCTTATAAACCAAGTTTTATGTATATAAATAAATACTAAGCAATCATGCTTTTTGTGGTTACTTTAATGTTTTAATATTTTTTCTGACTTTGAGTGAGTTTGACAAACAAATACCATGAGCAAGCCTGTAGTCAGATGATTCCTAGGCCATTCTAGTAAACATGAACCATATTTTTTGTCTGAAATTTGCAACAGGCTAACTTTTTCTATGTAAAGATGGTGACTTGTGAACCGAGCACTTGAAACCAATGTTCCATTTAAATTACCTGTGCTATCACAGAAGGAAGAAAAATATACATTTTCCAAGGCTCTGGGGAGAGGCATTTGTTGACTCTAAAATAAGTTACAGAACATTCCCTTCATTTCCAGACTGTTAATGCTTATCCATGGCTTAAGTAAGAATACTTACTTTTTCTCTTCAGTTGTGAACATTACAAACAGAGATTAGTGGTCTTTCACTTCAGAGCTGTCAGATTTAAAGTGACATGAGGCTATTAACATTCTGTTGCAAGTGGCCAGAAGCTTCCTCTGAGATTCCTCTGTCTTTTGTGGTTTAGATTTTTTTCCCCCCATCTAAAGATCACTAAAACCCTTAGTTTGCACTGTTTGCATGATGATCACCCATTTCCTTTTAAGTTGAATCAGGCCTTGGCAGAGTATCTTCCAAATATTAGTGCTCCTTCACAGCCCCAGATATTATACACTTCAAAAAGTCAGATTGTCCCATATAGACTACTTTATGATGTTCCATATGGAAGAGTTTGAATGCAAAAATTAGAAGCCATCCAACATATCTGTGAGATGACCAGTTATAAAAGGAAATTAGTATACAACACTTGCTGGATTTATACTCTAGTAACTCAGAAGCTTGCCAAAAATACCCGACAAGTACATATCTCTAAATATGAAACAAAATTCAAAAGTCAGGAGAAAAGATGGATAATAATCTCAAGAAAGATTAAGCAAGGGTACATATGTAGTGTTTGTATTTTTGTGTTCTGTTACTTGTAACTTTTTAGTTATTTGTTACTGTATGGTCTCCTAGCTGTTTATAAAAATCCCTGAGAAAATGAAGGTATCTTTCATTTACAGAGTTTTTCAGGACAGCTCCCAGAATCTCTGGATAAGATTTACCCTGTGTGAAAATTTGCCCATTTTATAGTAAGCACAAACAGCTATTCACATAATATAGGGACTTAGTGCAAATGGCCTCCAATGTGTGTGGAATGGAAAAGATTTTCTACTGTGCACTCTGACAGGGAGCATTTTCACTGCTGTGAAGATGTGAGGTGAAACTTTGGGTCACTGAATACGCTGAAGTTTTGATAACAACTCTAGGCAGCACCTCACAAAGTTTTATGAGTTGGACATTAAAGACTACTTCCTATAGAAATAAACCTGTGGGTTACTATCCATTTGTATATCCTTTTGCACTCTTACTTCTTATTCCACTCAGATATTTTCACCTTTGAATAAGATTTCTTCTTCCTTTCTTAAAATTTTATATCAAGTGTTTAAATGTAGCTCTATTTAAATGCTCTCATAAATGCTATTAAAGCCACATTGTTTTTATTTGCAGTAGAGCTAAACTTTGTGCATTTGAAAGGAATAAAAATTTTCAAAGAAACAGTAACTTCATATTTTGGTTCATACAAAATGTTACTATGAGAACCTTGTGACATTTACAATAGTGGTCATGGTGAGAAAACAGAGGAAATACTTTTTTTCCCTGTTAAAAACTAAATGGCTTTTTTCTACTTGTAGAAACAGCATTTCCCTGTTCTTCATCATTCAGGAAACTATGGTTTTGTTTGCTTGAAGGTTTTAGAGACCTTGAGCTAAAATCCTTGCCCTTGACCAGCACATTGATTTTCCAGTATCTTCTGATGCTTGATATATCAGTAGCCATTTTACTACTTCTAGCTTTCTTTAAAAAAAATAGCCTGAAAAACCTTTTTAAAACACAAACGAGCACAAAACTGGAGTCTTGTCTTTAAAGTTTAAAACTCTTTAAGTACAAAGAACTTGACTGTTAACATGTAGAAATAATAATGATCATTTTCCATGCTTGCTTGCACTTTTAAAAAAAACTGGAATCAATCTAACTGAATTTAACACAGATAGGCAAATCTATTCTAGCTAATTAATTAATTTAAACCTCACAGAAGGCATTATCACACTAACTTTATAAATTGGGAGAGAGATATGAAGATGAAAGCTCGATGTAAAAACTGAGACTTGAACTCGATCCTTGTCATAAAAGGCCCCACCAATTAATGGATTTGGATGCTGCGTTCTCATACCATGACATACTTGCAAAATAAAAAAGTTTAAAAATTGTCATTGAAACAGCATTGTCAAAAACCAAGACCAGCTACCACTTTGCTAAGGAATATACATAAGTCTTCATTTTAAATGAAAGAGATCACAGCTTTGTGTATAGACATGGAAACTGCTTTCATAATTTCAAACTATCTCTATAGACAGTTTAAGTGACATTGGGATAAAGTTTTAAAAATGTTTGAAAATATTTAAAATACATTGTAAACTTTAAAAAGTAATAATAAAATATAATAAAGAATAAAGAATAAAAATAATAAATAGTAAATAGTAAATAATAAATAATAATAAATAGAAGAAATAAGAAATAAGAAGAAATAAGAAATAAGAAATATAAGAAATAAGAAATATAAGAAATAAGAAATATAAGAAATAAGAAATAAGAAATAA